>VCJJ01002430.1:19816-30337 GCA_024139415.1 Backusella tarrabulga | reverse complement strand
TTTTTTTTTTTTTAATGAATGTATTTTATTTAAGCATGATGTAAAATGTCCTTGGCGGTGATCTTTTTTTCACTAAGCTAAATAGGTGTCGGTGCCAAGAACTTGAGAGCCAATTGTGATCGTTTCATTTGTCCCGCAGCTCCACCAAACTTGACAACTTTGAGAGAACGATGTGTTCGCATATGACGTCTCAAGTTGCTTTGGACGCTAAATTTGCGTGAGCAGAGTGGGTTGGGACACTCAAAGGGTCGTTCACCGGTATGTGAGTAGGTGTGGATGCGCAACGATGATGGCCTTGAAAATGTCTTACTACAATAGGAACAGGTGTATTTCCTGTCAGGTTTTGATGGTGGAGGTTCCGTTGCCTTAAAGATGCTTGTATAGGGACCAGGTTGGAGTATAAAATCAAGGCTGGTTGCTCTTCTATGGCACTTTTGGACGGCGGGCATGGGGTGTACATCTGAATATGAACGAGAGTGGGAGGTTTTTTGGATGATAGGTTGGTCCTTGTGTTGAATAGTAAGCTTTTCAAATACAGGTAACAATGCTGACTCATCTTTCTTGAAGGGCGTGAATGCGCTTAAATGATCTGATTTGTGACGTCGATGACTGATCGTTTTTGACTTGTTGAGAGAAGGTACTGCTTATATATTGTTAGTCATATGACGGTTTTCAGTAAATATGTTACCTTCTATTTGGGATAATAGCGTGTGGAAAGGAGGGAGTGTTGGCTTATCAGTAGATTCCATTATTTTTGAAGAAAGTTGAAAGAGAAAGGAAGAGAGGTAAAAAAAAAATCAAAAAAGGGAAAACTATATAAAAAGGGAGGTTTGATTGTCAGAGTTTGGTCATTGGCTAGATTTAGCGATATGAGAGATATTTATAACATAAAGGCTTGTCTATATTTGTACAAGGACTCGTGAGCCTGTTAATATCGGATGATCCTGTCTACAGCCACTTGTTTTGAAACTATTTGTAGGAGGATTGTGATCCTAGAGATATATGGATGTCTAGATTTTCAAAAAGAAAAATATAACAAGAAAAAAAAACAAACAGATAGATATGGATGTAGACGTATTGAGTCTTCTTTATCAGTTTTCTAATAACGCATTTATCTATTTCAAAAAGGACAGAAAATTGTTGATGGTTGTTGTTGTTTTTTTCTGTGACACACGAATGTTGTATCACCTGCATTGTATACAGCATCGATACAACTTTTCAATCATGCATTTATTTTCTAAACGCACACATATCGAATAAATGTTAACAATTGAAGGTCGGTTAGCACGGCGGTTCTTCCGACTTTTACCAAGTGAAGTGTTTAACAAAAATAAGGGGGAAGGAAACCTCCATTCATCCTTTATCTAGTAAATAGAAATTGGAGCATAGAGCAATGTTGTCATACTTGATAAGAATGTTTCAAAATGTTCTCTCCATTTTGGCGATGCATTTGAAAGCTTAGCATTTATTTATGATGAAGATCAATGATCATCTACATGCATACTGTTTTTATTAAAAATAGATTCTGGAACTTATAAATACTCCCATCCGTTAATATTGCCTTTTTTTTTAAAAAAAAAATAGTCGCTTCTCAAGATTTTTTACAATGATGTGTGTATAACTCGTAGTGATTTTCACGATATCAGGTTTGTTGTGAGCTCATAAATAGCACCAACTATATGACTATTTGGAGCATATATAATCGTTTGTTTTAAATGACTTTTCATTAAGTAATAAGTGTGGAAATAGCATCAATGTTTGAGTCCTCTCAATGTTTTGACAATTGACATTTTGGTAGGATAAAAAATCAATCCGCGTTTCTCGCGATTTTGTCATGGTAAAAAAAAATTTACGTAAGACAGCCAATTGCTTTATTCGCTTTTTTATTAAAACTCAACTCTTTGAATTTTTTTTTTTTTTTACTTTTTGCATCTTTTTCTTTTTTCCCTTCTTCTTTTTCGCATGAAACTAATATTAAAAAATCACTGGTTAACCTTACCATTCTTTATCGTCAGGTAACTGCTTTTCAGCACCCTTCCCCCCAGAGACATTCTTCTAATATCCATTAAAGCTGCTTTGCTACAGGATTCCAAGCGATTCCTATTGTAAGCTGGTGTTATGTACCTCTCATGCTGACCTATACTCGCCAAGGTTGGCTCAATGTTGTTATTGCTTATTTGATAAGCGGATTTGGATTTGGATTGGATTATCTGGGTATATTTCATATGGTTAAAACACAGGGTCGTTTTCCCGTTACTTGGGCCGTCTTTGGTAACGTATGTCTTGTAAAGTCGTCATTATAGCTGAACTTCTTCTCTAGTTATTTCATTTTTGGTCAACTTGATCCTGCTCATATCTGTTGTTACAGATCGTATTATTGTCAAGCAAGGTATTTTATGGACGCGCATATTTTTCTTTCCATGTTTATGGACAGGACTCTGGTATCTCTTTTCTCGATTTGGCGGGTTGGGAGATTATACTACACTCTCAACACCGTTGGCGGATTGGGCAGATCTTGCACAGATATCCAGCTTGGGTGGACGTCCATTGATTGATTTTTTGGTATCGCTATTCGGTACAGTGATTCTGGAAACAATTTTCGGTAAGCCAGAGTCAGATCCACTCCTTGAGCCAGATACAGAAGAAGAAGGGGATGATGATGAAGATGATGATGATAATGGGAAATCTTCCCGAAATGGTTCCTTGTGGAACCAACCTCTCGCTTGGTACGGTGTGCTACTTGCACTTGTTTATGTCTACGGTGGTGCCCAAGTCAACATCCATTCTGGCTCATTTTATCAAAACTCATTGACAGAGTATGTGCCACCAAGTTTACCTGTTGGATGTGTGGTTGGACCAGGAGCGGATGTCGTATCAGCAAAAAATCATTCGCATTGGCTCGAATTGACTGAGAATTTAGCAGAGGTAAGAAATCATTTAGTTCTCCAAGCCTCGCTCTAAAATATCTATGTAGTCTGGTGCAAAACTTATTCTCTGGTCAGAAGAAACCATCAAGGTTGACGATGACGATCAAGAACAAGTATTTTTAGATACAGTAAAGACGATGGCAACCAAGTATGGAGTTTATATTGCAGTTACATATGATTTACTTGAACCCATTCAAAAAAACAAGCTTGTTTTAATTGATAAAAAGGGTGAAATTGGTATCGATTATAATAAGGCTTTCCCTGTACCGGGTGTAGTACGTTTTGTCCATCGTTTGATACAATGATTTAACACCACATTATAGGAAACACAGGGTGCTGGACCAGCCGTACTTCAATATATCGACACTGATGAGTTTGGTCGAGTGGGTGCGGCCATTTGCTTTGATTATAATTTCCCTCATTTTATACAGCAATCCAGCAAACACTCTGTGGATGTTATGCTTCAAGCCACTTGGACCTGGGGTAAGATAGTTAAGAGTACGCATGTCCAATTTCTCATTTTATATCTTAGGACCTGGAGGTGCCTACCATGCAAAATCCAATTCACTCCGAGCAGTAGAGAATGGCTTCACTCTGTTCCGCTGTGCGTCACAAAGTATCTCTGGCGTGTATGAACCCACCATCCAAGGCATGTATAATCAGCGTGTCGGTACACTCAATGACGAGTCGTACATGTTCCAGTTACCCATCCAGAAGCGCATCAGCACATTGTATGGCTATGTTGGAGATATCTTTAGTTACATGTGCCTCACTGCAGCTATTGTTATGCTGGGGATGAAGAAAAGACAGTTGCAGATCTAATAAATAATATGCAAATAAAAAAATTGATTTTATTGAGTACGAGCGGGATCATTTGTACCAAGGTGGCACAGACATATGAAACTCTAAAATACTGGGTGACTTTTATTTTGAAATCAGCTGCTTTTTCAAAGTGCCTCAAAAGCTGGTGCCCTTTTTTGATGCAATTTACCATTACCCTCTTCTTTTTAATAAAGTTTAATTCCTTTCCCCTTTCATTATAAAAATGGATGATGTGTCCATAGCACCTTTTCCAGACACTCTTCCTATTGCAAAACCCCTGTCTATCATTCATATTGTCTCGCTCGTTATTGGTGCCTTTTTCTTTTACCTCTTCTTTCTAACACAAAAGAAACCCATTTTACTATGGTGCGCTGTTGGATGTCAAGGTATCTGTTTTGCCACTAGTCTATTCATAGAGACCGATATACAGTGGATATCTGCACTTGTGTGTAGTCTGATTGCGTTTCAGCTTCGGTCGATTCAGTTACAGAAGCATTTGCCTGATTGGATCGAATGGAGTTTGAGTTGGCTCATTGTGGCCATGTCGGTGCTCTACTTGGGCATGGTCAGTCAGGATCTCACCGAGAGTTGTCGTGGAGACAGGCTAGAGTGCAGAATGCCGTTGTTCATGGGCACTGGATTCGTCATGTACGGCACATTGGTGCTGTTGAATCTTGTGTCGATATTAAAACTACCGAGACTGTCGACACCTGAATATTACGAGGCTCTTGTTTTGAGTTTTTGGGGTTTGATCTGTTTGATGATTTCTGGTATGTTGTTTACTATAGCACTTGACACTGGTATGCTTATATAAATAAATTAGGTACATCGATTCTAGGCAGCGAGTGGAAAGCTCTTAATGTGGGCTTATTGTGGTTCACCGGTGGATTGTTTTCAATTAGCTTGACTATACAAACTTGGATGCCAACTATTAGAGAACGCAATATTGTAAATTCCTTGGTTATTTGTTTGACGGGAAGAGGTAAACAAAAACTGATTACACACAACATTTTCCATATTAAACATACAGCCCAGCCATCGTTGTTGGCATTACAGATAAAGATGATTATGCGGCAACCATTCATACGCTCTTGGGTCACCTTTTAACCATTGGATCTTTAGCGCGAATTTTACAGATTGCCTTTCGCAAGTCGGCACTTGAGAATTATGGATTATTTCAAACGGAACAGGAAGAGAATAAAAGCGCAACATGTAAACACACCACTCTATTCGCCTCGGTCACGATGCTAAGCGGGCTGCTTGTTTCAATTGCGGGCATCACAGTGGGCGTGCTGTTTATGGGAGCGAGTCATGGATGGCTGGCATATATGCGATACTACATACAAGATCCATCGTTATACCTCAACTGTGCAGTAGCAGTAGCATTCCTTTGGTGTGCATATCTATTTGTATTATGCACGATTTATAACAAACATTCTCATCGCGCTGATCTGGGCTATGAATATCATGAATTGGAATCTGCCATTGAATCGGTCACTGAGCACTGGGAGGTGCCGGAACCCACCGAGCCCATCATGATCTCACCCACCGAACCCACCAGCATGCGGCCCTCTGAATACCGGGCCAAGCGTCGCTCGCTCCTCGTCGCCACCAACACTTTACGGCAGCAGCGATCACGGTCATCGTCGGGTGTGGGTGGGGTTTTACCCGATGAGATCAACTCTAAACGGTCAAGCGGGGGATCGACAGGGTATTTTTCGGAGTCGCCAATTTCATCACCCGAAAATATACCCTTTGCGTCCGTGAGCTCGACCTATCCCCACTCATCACACCGTCCAAGAAGAAACAGTGCAGGCCCACTGGATTATTTAGCATTGGAGTCTGTTCATAAAACCGAAAGTGGGAGGCGGAAAGAGCGACTGATTGGCTCTTATTTTGTACCATCATCATAAAATATACCAATAAAATATCATTTAAGCTTGCTTTTTAATGAAATCAATGCCGATCTGATAAATAATATGCAATTTTATATGCTGAAATATTCGAGGAAAGAGTACTACAGTACCTCGAGCATTGCCTCATGAGCAACCTTCCAAAGATGTCGCCCGGCACTGCAAAGTCTATTGCTGAAGACTATTGCATCCACCATATAACCAGAGAGAAGGAGCCTCGTCCAGCAGGCATTATAGTGGACCACTGTGCAGAAATCACCAGGCATTGATAGAGGGTGATATAGGTTTTTACTTTACATCTGAGCGTGTTTTTGAACCTTCATCTGTTGATACCACTGGGACATCCCCTGTCGTTGTTGAAGCACCCAGTACTTATTTTGAGCCTGCTAATGGTATTACAACCGACCCGCCAATCACCATAGCCAAAATACTCAGAAAATTTGCCCTTTTTCCTTTGCCTGGCCTCCAATGGCGTTTTTGAACGTGGATGGTCAAAACATCAATATGGTTTTTACAAGAGTCAGCAATGTCGAAAACAAGACGTACATGACAAATGCAGATTCGCCGTACAAGATTCTTGGCTTTAAGAAAGTGAAAGAAACAAGGCGTGTTGGAACGCAAGTCAATATTTTTTAGTTTTATAATATAGAGTCGTGGTATGAATCGATAAATTAATTTATTAAAATAGCTTGAATGATCTACTGGACCTGCCTAATACAAAAGGCATGTCTGCCGATTGTCGTTTGGAAGATATATCGAGTTTCCTAATTAGTTTATCTTTTTTTTTTCTGCAGCGTAATGAAATCAATATAAATATCTACATCGTTGTCACTAAGAACATGGCTTGTGTCACAACTGACTTTGCCCTTCAGCTGCGCGCAAAGTGACTCGAAATCAAACTCGGGGCAGTAGCTCTTGAACTGCTGATGCACCTGGTAGAGACGACGCCCTCTTGCCTTGTCCAGCACCGCCAGTACCTTGGATGTGCATGACTGCTCGTTTTCAGGTGCACACCGCAAGATATTTGTGGGCTCTTCCTCCATCGGTTCTGTTTTTGTGCTGAAGGGCGCCGGGTTCTCGGCGCTGTACAGATCGACCTCATTGCCAAACAAAGACGGTAGTCTTTTGACCTCCTCCTGCCTTGCTGTATCGATCGGTGGTTGTGGGGGTATTTTGTTTAAATCGAATCGGGAATTGTAGGCATTTCTTAGAAGCTGATTTTCCTCTTTCAAAGCCTCCAGCTCCTTTCTTAACTTGTTATTTTCGTTTAAAAGCTCGCCTTCTCGATCTTTCTTTTCCTGCTTGAGTTGTGCAATCTGTTCCTGCATGTCGGTAATGTACTTTTCTTTTCGTTCTCGAAAGGCTCGCTGTGCTGCTCGGTTTTGTGCTTTTCGTTTAAAGTTGGGATCGGTGGCATCGAGCTATATAAAGATGAGTTATGGGCTTTCTGCTATGATTCTTGTTTCTTACAGGTTTATCGTAAGGTTTACGGCCCAGCTTTTTCGCTTCTATTTAAACGATGAATATATGAAAGTACAGCATTTAACAAAAAGACAATTGCGTTACCTATTTTCGTTATGTCTAAAGGAGAGAATGAGTATTGGTTCATATTTACAGGACTAAAGTAGTGCGTTACCTTCGCTTTGATCCATCTTGTCCTGAGTTTATATAAATGAGTGAATTGAAACCGGAAGAGGGTTTTATCTATTTGAGCCAGTGACCTCACTTTATTTCTCGATTTATTTTTATTTTATTTTATTATTTGTTTTTGTTTTTTCTTTACATTTTTAAGCTTTTTTGGCTTTGCTTTGACATTTTCAGTAGTCATGGTCAAGATCTACCAGCATTCCTATACTTACAAGTAAGAATGAATCTATATTCAAGTTGTTCGAGAAAAAAGCCAATCAACTCTTACTTTATAGTCATAACTGGGAAGCTGTCACAATAGCCAACTGGCTGCGATACCCAACTCCCTCGGCCCCTCACAGTAGTATCGTCTCAGTGACTAAAAGCATTAAATATACTTATCGTCTTACTTAGTCAAGTCTGTGGACATGTTGGAGTGCTCAATAGATAAGGAAGGTGTTCTAAGAACCAAGAGACTGATAGTCAAAACGGGCGTTTTACCGAGCTGGTTTCCAAAAAGGGTAAAATGCCATTTAAAAAAGTTAAAAAAAAATTAAGATGAAAGGAGAGGCTGAATGACTGGGAAAGATTGTCGATAGCAATTCAGGCTGTGTCATTGAAGAAACCACTGTTAATCCGCATACCAAGGTCATGGTCACAAGCACCGTCAACCTAAACCATACAAGAATATTAAAAGTAGACGAGTGCCAGACTACCAAGCAAGCGGATGATAACAAAACCATCATCACATCCGAATCTCGTGTTCTTTCAAGGTTTGGGTTTGGCTTGGCAAGTAAACTAGAGAGCTTTGGCGAAAGCACAGTGGTTTCGCACACAATCATGGTAATAATTGCAACTGCAACTGAAATTATAACTTTATTCTTACTTTTTACATAGGCAAGACATGGTTTACGTGATTTTTTAAACAACATTGCAACATAATAAATCATTTTCAACGCATCTTTATTTATTTATTTATTTACTTGTGTTAAGAAGTCAATAAATCTATTTTCCTTCCTTCATGGCATTCAATGCAGAGCCTGCCTTAAACCACGTAATCTGACCCTCATTAAACGTATGGTTCACCGACACATCCTCGCTGCTTCCATCGGGGTGCTTGAGACGCAGGGTCAATGGCTTGCCAGGCTGGAAATCCGTCAATCCAATGATGGAAACCTTATCATCGGGTGTCACCTTGTCGTAATCAGAGGCGTTGGCAAATGTCAAGGGGAGCATACCCTGCTTCTTGAGATTGGTTTCGTGGATACGTGCAAATGACTTGGTGATGACGGCGGCACCGTTGAGGAAACGGGGTTCGAGGGCCGCGTGCTCGCGGGAGGAGCCCTCGCCATAGTTTTCGTCACCAATCACGACCCAACGGGTGCCGTTGGCCTTGTAGTCGCGGGCGGTATCGGGGACACCCTTGAATTCACCAGTAAAGACGTTCTTGACAGAATTGACATTACCATCACGAGCAGAAGTGGCGCCTAAATAAGAAGAATTTAATAACTCCATGATCCTCCCCTCTCCTCCCCCCAACTAACTATACACTACCAATTAATAAATTGTTACTAATGTTATCAAGATGACCTCTGTACTTCAACCAAGGACCCGCCATGGAGATATGATCCGTTGTACATTTACCCTTGGCCTTGATCAAGATGGGCACATCCTCAATATCTTTGCCATCCCATTTCTTGAAGGGTTCCAGGAGCTGCAGACGATTGGACTTGGGGTCTACGGCAACATTGACACTGGCACGGTTCTTGGGTGGTGCCTGGTAGGTGTTCTCACCAGCATCATAACCACGTGGTGGAAGCTCGTCACCGGTGGGTGCCTTGAGCGTGTAGGGTCTGCCATCGGCGCCAATCAGCGAGTCGGTAACAGGGTTAAATGTCAAATTACCGGCAATGGAGAGCGCAGTGACAATCTCGGGAGAAGCGACAAAGGCGTGGGTCGCAGGGTTGGCATCGTTACGGCCTGTAAAGTTACGGTTATAGGATGTGATGATTGAATTCTTTTCGCCCTTCTTGATATCCTGACGATCCCATTGGCCAATGCAGGGTCCACAGGCATTGGCAAGCACAACACCGCCTGCGTTGGTAAGCACTTCCATGATGCCATCGCGTTCAATGGTGGCACGGATCTGTTCAGAACCGGGGGTGACGGTGTACTTGGACTTGAGCTTGGAGCCATGATCGTTGGCCTGTTGAACAAGAGAGGCGGCGCGTGTCATATCCTCATACGACGAGTTTGTGCATGAACCAATGAGGCCCACCTTGAGCTCCTGGGGCCAATCATTGTCCTTGACGGCCTGCTTAAACTTGGAGAGTGGCGTGGCCAAGTCGGGTGTGAAGGGTCCGTTGATGTGAGGCTCCAGTGTATCAAGATCAATCTCAATCAGCTCATCATACTGGGCACCCTCATCGGCTTGGAGGTTGTGGGAGAAGGCCTTGGCATAATCTGCAATGGCAGAACGGTTGGTGGCACGAAGGTAATCACCCATACGATCGTTGAAGGGGAACATGGAGGTTGTGGCACCGATTTCAGCACCCATATTACAGATGGTACCCATACCAGTACACGAGATAGAGTCGACACCATCACCGTGGTATTCAACAATGGCGCCCGTACCGCCCTTGACGGTCAAGATACCCGCGACCTTCAGAATGACATCCTTGGGAGAGGTCCAATCATGAAGTTTACCATGGAGCTTGACACCAATGACCTTGGGACACTTGAGTTCCCAGGGGATATCAGCCATGACATCCACGGCATCAGCACCTCCTACACCAATAGCGATCATACCAAGACCACCGGCGTTGGGTGTATGAGAATCGGTACCAATCATAAGACCACCAGGGAAGGCATAATTTTCCAGAATAATCTGATGGATAATACCGGATCCAGGACGCCAGAAGCCAACATCATATTTGGCGGTGCATGTTGCCAAAAAATCATAGACCTCTTTATTGATATCGATGGCGCGTGCCAAATCCTTTGCACCGCCGACCTGGGCCTCAATCAGGTGATCACAGTGAACGGTAGTAGGGACAGCGACACTGGGGAGACCGGCAGACATGAACTGGAGAAGGGCCATCTGGGCGGTGGCATCCTGACACGCCACACGGTCGGGACGAAGCTTGAGGTAGGATTGGCCGCGTGCAATGTCTTGAGTTTCGGGGTCGTCCAAGTGACCGTAAACCACCTTTTCAGAGAGGGTCAGTGGACGA
>VCJJ01002429.1:45279-57764 GCA_024139415.1 Backusella tarrabulga | reverse complement strand
AAAAAAAAAAAAAAAAAAAAAAAAAAAAAAAAAAAAAAAAAAAACATATGAAAAAAAAAGTAAACTAATATTTTGAAAAACAAAATACTGACCTGAAAAATAAAACAGCTTTATTCATCTTTTAATCACACAAACCCTTCTATGTCAATATAACGTTATTTTAACATCAACTTCTACTCCTACAAAACACCAATTCTAAAGCTTGGCTACTTTTTATAGTGTAACAAAAAGAAAAGGTGTCAAACCCATGTGCATTACCTCTTTCTTGACCATGTGTCCATATTAGTTTTCATCATCCAAAATAATATAACAAAACAGACCGGAACGAAAAGCAAATTATTATTCTAACTTTGCACACTAATATTTTTCATGCAAATTCTACCTGTCAATGTAACAATAAAGCAGATCTATTTAGTGTAACAGCATGCTTTCTCCTGCTCTCCCAACTTCAGTGATATTTTAGGAAATTGCATTGGCAATATGCAGGAGTGGCCTTCTAACCATTAACCTGTTTGCGCACCACCCATAAAAGAAAGATTAAATAAAGATACATATTATTTGACTTTATACTTATGAGTTAAATGCTTAGTTAACTATCATTCATGCCTTAGTGATCCAAATTTAAAAAAATAAAATAAAAACCGAACTCACAGGTGAGTGAAGACGAATTATCAGAATTACATAGTCTAACTTATTTTAAAACTATTTGTGTGTTTTCATTTCCACCTCTGGGAGTAAGGAGTAAAGAAAATAGTATAAAAGGACAAACCATAGCCAATAACGCCGTTATAAATATAAACAAACAAACATTACATATTTATATAGTAAAAAAATACACTAATCTGTCTATTTTTATGACAGTCAAGCATTATCAATAGTTATTTTTTTTCCTTGATCATTTTCTTTTTATCTTTCTTCTCTTTCTCTCCCTCAAATTAACTCCCGTTTTACTTTTGACATATATATATATAATATATTAGATCTAAAATATTAAATCATCAATGAAACAAGGAACTCTATTGAAAAAACTTGTCAAAATGTCTATAGACGACAAACAAATTCATGCCAAGGAGTCAACAACTACTTGCGAAAATAACGTTACATTTCCGAATCACGATGCCACAATAAAATCTTTCAAGTCAAAGGTAAACAAATAAAACAAGCTGTGTGACAAATAGCTGACAGAACTTGTCTTTATTTCAAACACCAAAAAGAAGAAATTTGATCCTCTTTTGAAGAAATTATCAAAGAATTCATCGTATAAAAAGCGAATGAAGCGAACATATACAGAATATAGCTGCGAACTCATCTTTATGCCACCAATTCAAAAAAACACAAGTTCAAGTGATGATACAACTACTCCTGACGCCTCTGATTTTACCCCTGAGATGGAAGCCACGAGCAGTCACGCTTCTGCTTTCATAGAAAATGACGAGCCTGCTGTTTCTACAGCTGGTGACTCTTTTTCCATGTCTTCTTCTTCTTTAGATCCTGAAAATCAAGCTATTTCTGCTGCCACCTTTGCCAATCGCATTTGGGACCAAGATGAGACTGTATATGCCAATTTGGACAGCGTAGTCGAATGGATAGGCGATGGAAAACCTTTCAGTAACCTTATCTTAAAATCATATATGAATCATTATGACTTTAAAAATATCAAACTGGAGCAATCGTTTCGTACTTTGTGTTCAAAACTACATCTTAAAGGCGAAACTCAACAGATCGATCGTGTACTTGAAGAATTTTCTGAGCGATACTTTCAATGCAATCCCAATTGCATTTTCGGTACAGCAGGTAAGATGATCTATTCGATTTTTTATCGTGCTTGATATCCTATATCTACAATGAGCAATGGGAAAAAAAAGATAAACGAAAATAAAAAAAAGGGAGAGGAGAGAAATAAACAAAATCAATTAACGCATAGTAAAGATGTATATTTGATTACTGATATAACATTCGTATTACTTTTTAATAGATGTGATCCATTCAATTGTATACTCTGTTATGCTTCTAAATACTGATCTCCATGTTGCTCAAGGCGATTATAAGAAGATGACTAGGTCTGAGTTTGTTAAAAATACTATGGAATCAATTTATGCTCAAATCAGCTCCCCTGCATCTGCTGAAGATGATTCTTTGAGCGATGATCAACTGACTAGTGGTATTTCATTCCAATCCCTTGATTGGGTCCCTCTCCAACGTACCCCAAGTAATCAAAGTGCCTTTAGTTCTCGTTCTTCCAATTATGCCCGTTCATTTGATTCTTCATCTAATCGTAGTTCGAACACCGCACCATTAGGTTCCAAAGCATGGCAGAATGAGATGAAAGTTTTTCTCAAACAAATGTACACAAACATTCGACACAACCAAATAGCAGATCCATCTTCTCCACCTACCTCTATTCGCAGCAGTCGAGTTAGTACAGTTTTAAAACGTAGTGTCGGAACTATCATATGGAAAGGAGGTCGTGACGATATTTTAACGAATCAGGACGAATATTCTCCTATATCTTATCCTATTAGTCCGGTCTCAACTATATCTACACAAAGGCCACCTAGAAGTACTTTTTCGGGTTGTAGATCTATCTCTTCAGCTAGTTCCAATGTATCTAATTCACTTTTGCATTATCAATCAATTGCCTCTTATCTTCAGCATACTGAATTGCCAACCATGTATACCAGCAATGCCCCTTACTACAAGGAAGGCATGGTAACTAGAAAGCATTTGCTGGAAAAGGCAAACCACAAGGCAAAACACCGAGATTGGAAAGATTGCTTCATGGTCATTGATCGGAGTCAACTTCGTATGTATAAGCTTGATGCCAATTCACACAAGTACAGTATTATTAGGTCCACCATTATGTCCAATCGGACTAGTATTTCTGACAATGCTTCCCAAGTCTCTGATTCAAGCTCAGAAGCACATGCTGTTGGTGGCGGTGACTGGCTATCTAATGCACAATTGATTGGCATCATCGATCTCAAACACACACTGGCTACCCCCTTAACATCGGGCTATAGCCGCCAACGTCAGCATGCTTTTGCTCTTCAACAACCAAGTGGCGGCGTTTATCTGTTCCAGGCTGGTTCCAACGAACAAATTCAAGAATGGGTTTCGACATGTAATTATTGGGCAGCCCGTGAAAGTAAGGAGCCTATGGCAGCTGCTGTGGGATCAATGGAATATGGTTGGTGTAATTGTCTTGAAAAGAACCCACCCTTAGATGATATTACTATCCATGAATGGCGAGCTCCTCTTTTACCAACGATCAGCAGCTTATTGGAAGAAGCGACACAGCTAGATGCTCTTCGTAAATACGTACAGGAACTAAATAATGAATTAGATCAACATCATGATATTAAACCAAAAATGGAGCTTTTATTTTCATCACACTCGAAAAATACTGCCAAAGTAAACGCTAACTGGGAAAACAAGTCTACATTCTTACTTCATGAAATTATAAAGTATCAGAACTACTGTGACTCTATCGAAAAATCTCTAGCATTACAGGCTAAGGTTATGGGACTTCAACATTAAAAAAAAAAGTAGCTCTATATCTTCTCTCCATATGTCAATGTATAATTTAATTCGTCTATATGTAAATAATCTGTATAAGTACCACTCTCTATGATAAGCTTCATTATCCCTACTGCTACTATTATCACTCTTATTTCTAATAAATTTTCGAGATTAATTCGAAACTATGATACTATCTTCTTAAATTCTTACTTGCCATATGGGTAGAGTTGCATAAAATAAACGTGCTATCTAACTGTCTTTATTGATTTGTTGGTCTTGAAAATATTTAAAGTACTTTCTCTATATTGCTTCCAAGACTCCCTTCTCACTATCATTTTGTGAGTAACAAAATATTTGGAAAGTAATAGTTTATGTATGTATATATCCATTATCTATAGATCCTGTGGATTTATGGGAAATTTTAAAACAACCTCCTGTCATTTTTTTCTTTTGAAATCACTGGCCTTATACTGGTCTTTTACTTTTTAAAACTCAAAATAAAATGGATGAGCAAGTGGATCTCAGTTATAACCCAATATATAGGGGATAATCAAGTTACTGTATAAAGAACATACAGTGTAATATATTCTCCCGGTAGTGTGTGAGAGAGCTTATAAATATCTGACTTTAGCTAAGTGTATTGTATATATATGTGTGTGTGCCTATTATAGTTTATTTCAAGAAAATGAGAAAAAATTACAAATTGATGAGAAAATATTTCAAATAAATGAGAAAAACCAGGAGAATAATTGAGAAAAGATAAATAGATCATGTATAAAGAGTATATTTCAGACAGTGAGCAGACAAAGAGATAGGTAGCCATGTAGCAACGTCCATAAAGTCATATTACATCCCAATGAGGAATAGTATGATATAAAGCAACAGAATAACGCACCAATTTGGCATAGGTAGATTCAGTAGACACGATGTCTGGCAAGCCAAACATACTATATTCCATTATTTTAGTATCACTCCTTCGATTAATACCAATCTCTTCACCTCTCTTAAACCCCCTTTTTTTCCCATCAACCTTTTCTCAATAATTTGAAAATGTTTCTTAGCAATTTGAAATTTTTTTCTCATTAATCTGAAATTTGTTCTCATTTTCTTGAAAAAGACAATATATCACTAATGGAGTTTTTTTTTCAAGTAAACAATTATTTTCAAGATTACTATTAACCATTTCAAATTAACATGATAAATCAAACTTGGTGTTATTTTTAAATCAAAGTTAGCAATTTCTGATTTTATTCATATTTTGCCAAGAGAATTAACAAACACCGAAAAGAGGGAGGAAAGGAAATGTCATACAAGCGAAGATATAAGAAGTGGATAATATATATATAATTCACTGATAAGCAATAGAATATAAAACTATTGTTATTAGAATGTATAAAGAAAAATAAAGAAACTTCTGTAACATCAACAGATCGATTAAAATCGGGGGGGGGGTATTCCATCATGACACCAAAACATAAAGTGATGGTTTCATGTCATCGAATATGTTCATTTGCAGTTTTTTATTACAATACCTCATTTACTTTTTTAGTAACTTTTTTATTTTTATGAAGCCACTTTTTGTGTAAATATTTAGATACTGTGACTGATCTTACAGTTTTGTTTACGTATAGCAAGAAATGCATGCCTTTTATGATCATATAAAAGCATGACCACTTCAAAATGTAAATGACGAAAGCCCCACATCTTTGGATGTTAGATCTTTTACATTTATTCAGTGCTCACTATGATTTGATTGGCCATTTCAATATATTTTTAGATATTTAAAACAGTCTTTTATATTTAAAAATGACCATTCATGTTTATAATTGAATTGTCTATCAAATAAGAACAGCACTTCTTAATGAAAGTAATATCTTCACTCCGATCCTATTTTCAAGAAATAACCCTTTTAAAGACTTTTTTTAAGAATGTGGAAACACAACTTTTTGTTCCGAAAAGCTTTTTTATTGAATGTGGTACAAGCTCGATTTGATAATAAGAAAGACATTATTTTATTTACCCTCTTTTTCCTTCCGTTAAGACAGAGTCAATTAATTGCAATGTAAAGCTTAACTGATTGGCCAGACCTGAGTTTATTAATTATTAAAATGATAAGGACCATAATCTTCAAGTTATTTATGGGATATTGTCTTCTGCTAACAATGGAAATGAATCCTCCTTACCGTAAACATCTTGGCATTGAGTCTATTTTATGCTTTTATTCCCTCGCTTCTAATAATAAACATCAACCTTATTGTATAATACAATTTTCTTTTATTATACAAATCATATTTAGTCAGTTGTTTTGAAATGACATAACGAGAAAATAAAAGCCACAGTACTAAAAAAGAATATCAAGAATAATATATATATATAAAGCTGTATTTTTTAGCACGTATTTCTGTCTCTCTCTTTCTTAGTGCTACATATATAATTTTTCTGTTTTGCATTAACTTTTTAGAGTTACAATTCAAATAAAAATTAAAAATCAGTAAACGCTGTACATTTAAATTCAAGACTTCTCCACCAATTTGCTCTTTTATTTATCTTATTTACTTTTTCAACTCTTTTATTTTAACTTTATTTCTCCTCTCCTCTCCTCTCCTTTCTCTTTATTCTTTCTTTTACAGTTTTTTTTTTCTTTTTCACTTTCTTTTAATATAGAAAGAAAAGACATTTGATAAGATGTTATTTTACAATAAAAAAAATCGCACACCCAGTTTACTGAGTGTTTGCGCGGTGTTACTATTCTCTTTTTTGGCAAATGATGTCAACGGCCATGTTCAACCAGATGAAAACGGATATATCATTGAATTTTCGACAGAAAACGAACAAGCACTTTTTTTAAATGAAAATCAAGATAATATCGCACGATTACGTTACCATTTCGATTCGGATATCCTCACAGGCCTTGCGGTTGAGTTCAAATCTGACAAAGTTGCCAAACAACTATTGAGAAATCCAGAAATCATAAACTCTTGGCCAATTCACCACCATGTTCGTCAACACGCTCCTATTACTATCGATAACATACTCGATCAAGTGACAAACAATACGGAAAATACGGATGATGTAAAAACAACTCGATTTAATCCCCAAAATAAGGTTTGCATTTTCTCTTTTTCTATATTCTATTCTTTCTATTTAATTTAGATTTAAATGAACACCGAATATTATGATTTTAGGACACAATTTCTTTATTGACAAGTGCTTATAACATCTCACAAAGTTTAAAAACAAAAGGAGACGGTATCAAAATTGGTATCATTGATTCAGGTAATACGAATAAATCAATGATAGATTTATCTGTCGCTATATTTACAGTTTTATATTTATTTTATCCTGAAATTATAAAACCTAAAAGGTGTTGACTATACTCATCCTGCTTTGGGGGGTTGTTTTGGACAAGGTTGTAAAGTCACATATGGTTACGATCTTGTTGGAAATGACTATAATGGCTTGCCCAATTCCATAAAAGAAAGCAATGATCCTATTGATAATTGTCCCGCTAATTCAAGTAAGCTCAATTTTTCATTGTATGAATTGCATATTTATATAAAAATATTTATTATTTAGCCTCAGCTACAGGTCATGGTACCTTTGTATCAGGTATTATCGGTGCTGAAGACAAAACTTATGTATGAATATGTATTTATTTTCTGCCAGATGACGTGTTATTCATATTTCTCTTATTTTAGGATTGGACAGGAGTTGCCCCAGGTGCAACGTTGGGCATGTGGAAGTAAGATTAAATGTTATCTCAAATCTTTGCTAAAAAATATTAACTTTCTGAAAATTAAAAGAGTGTATGGTTGTAATTACTCAGGTGCATCAAATGATGTTCTATTAAAGGCAATGGAAATGGCCTATAAGGTAAACCTGTTGTCAATCACTTCATACACGTTTATTCTAAAAATAGATTATACTATCTATTCATTTTTTAGGCCAACATGGACGTGATTAATATATCACTTGGTGTAAGCGGAGGATGGGAAGAAGAAATCTTAGCAGTCATGGCTGATCGTTTGGTGTCCCAAGGTGTCAATGGTAACGTCATGGTTTCAGAATCTGAACATTTCATGTAGCTTAAATTATGCTCTATTTTATGTATCAATAGTTGTTGTCGCCAGTGGAAATATTGGATCAAGCGGCATGTTTTTAACAGCTGCACCTGCTGCTGGTAGAAATGTCATTGCCGTGGGTTCTACTATGAACTCTTACATTCCAGGTTATGTAGTCAAAATAAGCTCGCAGAATGACGATCTCGATATTGGTAAACTCTATACACTGTTATCAATACTAATTAATATCTAATTCATTATTGTTTTTTTATTTGTTTTTGAAGCTTACCGCACTGACGTCAATTTGGCGCTTTCATTGGGTGATGAATTGCCCGTTGTAGCTGTCGGAGAAGAATTCAATAGCAAATCTGATGCCTGCGGTACTTTATCTAAAAAGAAGTTGGGCGATACCATTGCTCTCATGTATCAGGGAGGCTGTAATTTAGTAGAAAAGCTTAAAAATGCCAAAGAAGCTGGTGCAAAGGCAGCTCTTGTTTATACCGACACAGTTAATGCTACTACTAGCTTTGTATCTATTACAAATAATGACATTCTCCCTGTTGCATTTATTAATAATGACGATGGCAAGACGATTTTTGATCTCTCAAATAACTCCAACAAGGTTATGGGTCAATTCACTAATACATTAGTGGCTATGGATGCTCCTGCTTCTAATGTCGATGCCATCGGTGATTTTTCTACGCTTGGTCCAACCAATGAACTTCAATTAAAGCCAGAACTCGTGGCTGTAGGAGGAAATGTATTCTCTACCTTACCAACATACCTTAAATCATATGGTTTTGAATCTGGCACATCATTTTCTACACCTGTCATTTCTGGTGCTGTCGCACTTTTGCTTGGTGAATTAGATGAAAAACCTACACCAGAACAAGTGAAGGAACTTTTAATGAATTTTGCAAAGCCAGGTAAGGCATGATTAATTTCTTGATAACCACGAGTAAATAGAATAGAAGTGGTTTAATCATTTATGTTATTTCTAGTAAGACCACCCATCTCCGCTCTCCACTATGGAGATTCCCCTATTCGGCAAGGTGCTGGTGTAATTGATGTAGCACAATCTGTGCTAGGTTATGAGCAATTTGGCGTATCACCTGCTAAACTCAGCTTTAATGATACAGATAATTTCAATTCTGAAGGACAAACTATTGTTATTGAGAATCGTGGAGGCAGTAATTTGACAGTACACGTGAGCCATGTCCCTTCTTTAACTGCTACAGGCTATAATTTACAGCTTACTTCAAACAAGACCGAACTGAAAGCAAATACTTACAAGGCGTTTACCCCTGTGCAACCTATTGGTTTATACTCACAAAATAACTCTGTTGCAACATTGAACTTTTCAGAATCCACTATTGTGATCCCTGCTGGTAGATCTGTTGAGGTCCGTGTCCAAGTACAACCACCTACTGATACATTCTCTGAAGATTCACATGCTCTTTATGGTGGCTTTATCTCTGTCAAATCGGAAAACACAGAAGCATCAATCCCTTATATTGGTATGATTGGAAATATGAAAGATCTTCCTGTATTAGATCGGTCAACAAAACCATGTCCAGCTGCACCTTATCCTTTCCCTTCTATTGGATTTGAAACAGGTGCTATACTCGATGATGACAAGGAAGGACACTTCACTCTTAAGTTCAACCAACAGACCAATACAACAACAGGAGGCGCTTATGTTTTGGCTCGTCTTTTGATAGGTACACCTATACTTCAGATTCAAGTCATTGATGACAAAACTGGCGAGGTTATTGGTGATGTCCCTATTGACGCCACTAGAACTTGGATGATTCGTAACACGCTCAGTGTCACTGAAAGCACAACTGCTTACAGCTCTTGGATGTGGCCAGGAAACTATGTTTCTAAAGATGTAACCCTGACAGGCTCAAATGGAAACGAAGATCCCAAATATGTTGAGAATGGTACCTATAGATTAAAACTTAGAGCGCTTCATGTATATGGAGATCGAGTCAATAACGATGACTGGGATGAATGGACCTCGCCCAAATTAATAATGAAAACTGATGTAATTTCTTAATAAATAAGCCATATTTTTAAATTGATATATTTAAATCAGGATTGTGTACTACATGATATTCCTTATTTATTTGAACAACGAGGAAAACGTTAAAATTAGACTCCACGATTCAAAAATAGATTTTGTACGACTTTTAAGTTCCGCGGAAAAAATAAGGGGGGAAAGAACGATAGCCGTGTTACATCTTCAACTCCCGCCTAATTCTACCTATATAAAAAGGAAATTGGTAATTTAACTATTACTTTTTCTTTATTATTACTCTTCATCATGACCATTTCCTCATCACTCCCCATCAGCGAATCTGAATTCTACGCTTTGAAAGAGCGTTTCGAAAACAACGGCCAAGGCCACGTTTTCCAGTTCTTTGAAGGCCTTGAACCTGAACAACAAGGCAAATTGGTTTCTCAGCTTCTTGAACTCGATGTTGAGCGCTTAAATCAAATCTATCGTAAGGCTATTGAAGGTGCTGAGGCTGCAGTTTTGAACACTAATTCCACTTTTGAGCCATTACCTGATAACGTCTTTGAATCTGTTGTCAAGTCTAGTCCTCAACAGCTCCGTGATTGGGAAACTCTCGGTCTTACCAGCATTGCTGAAGGCAAAGTGGCTGTTATCCTTATGGCTGGTGGTCAAGGCACCCGTCTTGGCTCTTCTGCTCCCAAGGGTTGCTATAACATTAATCTCCCTACTGAAAAGACTTTGTTCCAACTCCAAGCTGAGCGCATCTTGCGTCTTCAAGAAATTGCTCGACAATACCGCAAACCTGATCAGGTCGATGGCAGCGTTATTCCTTGGTACATTATGACTTCTGGTCCTACTCATGAACCTACATATAATTTCTTTGCAAAGAATAACTTCTTTGGTCTCAAGGAGGAGAATGTTATCTTCTTCCAACAAGGTAAGAGAATAGAACCTGATTTGTGTCGGGGTTTTATGGGGCTCAGGGGTAAGACGCCGACCCACATAATTCTACGATAACATACTTAATTGTTTGTTTGTGTATGTATGTGTACTCATTATTTTCGTTACGAACTATAGGTACTTTGCCTTGTTTGACCCTCGATGGTAAGATCATTTTGGAAGCAAAGGATAAGGTAGGTTTATTGTGTACGTATTTGAGAAACAAGTGGTGCTTACGCGTAATCGTATTTTAGGTTGCTGTTGCTCCTGATGGAAATGGTGGTATTTATGCTGCAGTTCAAAACAGGGGTGTTATCCAATCTTTAAAGGAACGTGGTATTCTTTACTCTCACTGTTACTGTGTCGATAACTGCCTTGCTCGTGTTGCCGATCCCGTCTTCCTTGGTTACAACATCTCTAAAGGTGCCGATTGTGGTGCAAAGGTAGTAAGCAAACTCGCTCCTAATGAACCCGTCGGTGTTGTTTGTTTACGTGATGGAAAGTACGGTGTTAACGAATATTCCGAAATCTCTCAAGAACTCTCTGAAAAGAGAAACGAGGATGGTACTCTTCAATTCTCTGCTGCTAACATTGTCAACCACTTCTTCTCCACCGAGTTTTTAGAACGCGTCCCTACTTTTGCTGCTCAGCTTGAATATCACATTGCCAAGAAGAAGATCAAGTATGTCGATACTGAAACCGGTGAGACCATTACACCCAAGTCTAACAGCGGAATGAAGCTTGAATGCTTTGTCTTTGATGTCTTCCCATTTGCTCAGAACTTCTCTGTCCTCCAGGTTGATCGTAAGGATGAGTTCTCCCCTCTTAAGAATGCTCCCGGTACCGGCGTCGATTGTCCTGAAACATCAAGAAGAGATATCGTTGCTCAACACGTGCGCTTTATTGAAGCCGCTGGTGGTAAAGTAGTTGGTGAACACGAGGGTGATTATGAAAAGTTCGAATTTGAATTATCCCCTTGGGTATCTTATGCTGGTGAAGGCTTATCAGAAATTGTCAAGGGCAAGACTATTACTACACCCGCCATCATTAAAACTAGAGAAGATTTGATTCGCTTTGCACTTTAATTGTTTTTGTTTAATTTCCCTTTCTTTTTTTAAAAAATCCTTTCCCTCTCCTTCATAGACAACCATCAGGTTATGAATTAATTTCCGAGCAAATTTTATCCTTTGTCTTGAAAAAAATCGAAACTCCCTTACCACCTTTTACATTTAACTCTTTGTTTATACCTTAAAGAAAAAAAAAGATCTTATCAATAAAAGATATATATATACACCACAAACAAAGTCTCTGTCAGCTTCCCATTTAGGAAAATAAATACATCAGTCTATAAATATCTCAGCTTATTTTAGAAACTAAAATAAATTTTGTGGCTCGAACTTTCTAAAATCGGGTCTCCTTTATCAGGTGCATTTCTTCAATTGAGAAGATGGCTCGCTGCTCGCTGGGCTTTTTATTTATACTTTAAAGCCCCTAATTTTAATTTCAGGTTCAACATGAGACGTTTATAACTTGATAAACAATTTTCTTTTGTATTAAAAGATAAACAGTGTTTAATATGTTGTTTTAATATAATTACTTTTAAAGAACAGATGTTTTGGTTCTAACAAAAGAGTTCGCGAGTTTTTTTCGATCTCTACTATCATTTTGATTATGCAAGAGCGAAACGTATTGTTAAATGTGTGATATGATCAGCTGGTGATATCAGCTTCTAGAACTATTTCTCTCTTGTAATTATAGAAATAGTGGACTTTATAATGAGATCTCTCGATTGACCTGTAATCAGCCTTGATATACTTTATACATTATGTCTATTTAGATTGACTATTCGCAAATTCATATGATAAGTAATCTTTCAAATATTACGTGAATTTTTGTGATCAAACCATAAAATCGGGAAAAAGATTCAATAACAATAAATAGTTGAT
>VCJJ01002429.1:23282-33985 GCA_024139415.1 Backusella tarrabulga | reverse complement strand
AAAAAAAAAATCAGATGCGCAAATTGATTGGAAAAAACCAATAGTATTTGCCATTCTGTATAAGTGTGGATATGAAAGTGAAGGGAGATGGATTTGAAAAAGCAAAAGCAATCAGACTTTACAATAACAAAAGCATATCCATATTTCTATTGCTACTACTTTAAGAAATAAAACCATGGATACATACGTAATGATTTGTGTTGTAACTTGAATTCATCTAAGTGTATGTGTTGAAATGTTTAGTTTTCGTAAGTCTGGTGCTTTTATTTTAGTCATTATGTAAAGATCGTTTATATTGTCGATATAGTTTTGTCAGTAGGAAATGGTCAAGGGAATTGATTCCTACTAAAATAACTCATAGAACACAAAGTGTTATGTACGTTACAGGAACACATATACCCTTTAGTTTTATCAATTTTAACATAATATAATAATAACTGTTCTCTATCGTTCGAAAATATTTGCTTTGAGATTGAGGTATTCTTTATTCCAAAATAGGCCACTTGCCTTTATAATTGGGAAATCAAGAGAAAGGGGTTTTCATGCTGATAAAATTAAGTTCCAACAAAAATATCTTAACAAGGCAAAATCTAAAAGTTTTGAAAAGAGGTATTTTCCCATCGGAAGAAACAGCTTCACATATTCCGGAATCCGCCGACCTTTGCTTTTGCTTTCTAGAATCACTTGAGTATACAACTTGTTAAAAAAGGAAATATGAACCAGCAGAGAGATAGGGCCAAAAGTCTAATGCGTAGCTTTTCTTTTATTCCCCATTTATTTCAGCTTCTTTCCTTCTTTTTTTTTGGCATACCCAAAGTCTGTCTAGCATTTTTATAGCTTGATTTGATAAGATAAAAAAAAAGTTTTCTGAGTATTAAACAGAAAATAGAAAATGCTGTATTAGTGATGCCAATCTTTTTATTTACGCCATTATAAGCATTACCTCAACTATTTCCTTTTAGAAACATCTCGATATGGCATTAAGTTTTCAACTAACGACTTGGAAGCATGTACCTAATCTATTAGTTTGACAAGATAAATGTTAAGGTCAGTCAATTAAAACATGTGATGGTTGATTCTGTGGATTTCTCTTCAAGACAAATAGATGTATATCTCAATGGCTTAAAAATAAATGGCAGAGTACTTGTCTGGAATAATAAAGGTATAATCACCATTTAGACCTTACAGTAGTCCCTAGTTGGTTATGAATACGGCATAATTTAAATGTTTCAACATCCTGTGAAAAAGGGGAATGATTAAATAAAGTACTACCTAAACAGCAGTGATTAAAGCAAGCGTATATATCTTTAACTTTATTTCTCAAATTGCCCCATGTCGCTCAAGCCTTGACATTACAACATTTTACATTCCATCTTTTGGGTGCTATTGATGTATGTCATTAACAAGCTCTCACTCCACATATATAAACAGACAACACAATAGGGCTATTTTAAAACGGTATATTCCGATTTTGAAGTTTAACTGTAACAATATCATTAATAGAAACATTTAATTTATTGCGATGTTATACATTTTGTTGTTTTCTATCACTTTCATACACAGTATATTTTAGTTCATATTGTCTCTAAGACATATTTAATATATATATAAATTCACACGATCTAATCTAAAGATATTGTACAAATCGTTGCATAAATCTGAGTAGCCAATGGGAATAAATTGCTTGAGATGTAAGTAAAGAGTTCCACATAAAATAGCTTTCTCTCGAGAAATTTGAAAAAAAATTAAAATATATACATAGATGAAACTTTTTTTGAATATACCTCTACGATATTAATTCGAGATATCAAATGTACCGTTTTTTAGATTTATGATATTCAAAAACGAGGAAAGAATATAAAGATCTGATTTTCAGTAGTTTTAAAATTTTAATATGAAAAATAACTATAGGAAAAAGACAGCAATGGTAATAAACATCTGTGATTACCTAATTCCAGTCTTTCTCCAGATCAGCCCAGTTTAGATCAGTGTATGTACAGGTGGATATATGGAGCTTTGAACCTAATATCACTTTCAATACTTTAGATCCGAAAATACCTCTTATCACATCAATCCATAGTATCCACTTACTGTAAATGGACTTGTTCCGTAATTTAAATAATTCCTTAAATCTTATCTTTCCCTTTTTTATATTTTTCATCAACAAATGGCAAGAAAAATGACCTATTTTTTGAAGGTCAGTACCGTGATCATCAATTCCTTAAATCTTTCCTTTCCCTATTTTATATAGATATTTATTAGTAGTAGTAGATAGTTTTTGATTTACTTATTTAGTTATTTCTGTACCGAGATCATGGATATGTGACGGCATTCTTAAATTATCTATGATGCCATACTCATTATTATATATTGAAAACCACAGGATAAAACAGAGATAGAATGAAAATTAGAAACATAAATAAATGTCGCATTTCTCAGGGACAGTGATCAATGCAAATATACGATGCGTCATAGCCCAAGCAAGAGAACACATTCTTTTATTTTGCATTTTGATTTTGATAAGCTTTATCTTAGTTTATCTTTTTACTATTTTTGTATCTCTATGACATAGCACCTTTTGCGGTATAACATATAAGCGATTTGAAACACCGGATAACCTATAAGAAAAGTGTTAAAAAGGAGAAACCCTTGTTTACTTAACCAGTAATAATTCATTTGAGGAAATTCTTAATATTGTACGTTTGTGTCAGCCCTATTCATTTAATATTGGCATGAAAAAGCACAGACATTGATCAACAAAATAAGAAATGACGTTTATTATAATGTCAACATGTCTGTGCTGAGACCTTTCAAACCCTTTGCTTATTAAGTCGGGGAACGAGATTTTTGTAAAAAAGGCGGTATATTGTTTAGCCTACATTTAATCAGGGCACCCAATCAAATTCTTTCCCGATTTATTCAACACAGAAAAATTGAAAGGTGCGGGGGTGGGCACAAAAGATTGAGGGGGTGGCTTTCCTAATCTTTTCCCTTCTTTTCTTCTTCTTTTTCTTTTACACCACATTGCTATAAAGAACAATGCTCTCCAAGATTGCCACTTCAAAGCCTAACGTCGCTACTCTCCAAAAGGTAAAGAACGTTCTATCAATCATTACATAATACAGACTACAATATAAATATACTTACCACTTCCTTTTATTCCTTCTCTTCTTTCTCTTTTCTTTTTTTTTATCTATCCTTAAACTTTTATATCTAGATGGCTACTCGTACCTTCACTACTATCCCTGCTCCTGCACCCACTGAACAAAAGAATGTTAGTACTCAAATCGATGATCCAAAGGATAATTATAATACAATCCTTTAACACATATCCCTTCAAAATAGATCCTTCCCAAGAAGTACGGAGGCAAGTACACCGTTACTATGATTCCTGGTGATGGTATCGGTCAAGAAGTCGCCGCTGCTGTCAAGGATGTTTTCAAGGCCGCCAGTGTTCCTGTTGAATTCGAACAATATGATGTTTCTGGTTTGACCTCTGAAAACGACAAGCTCTTCCAAGAGGCCGTTGAATCACTTCGTCGTAACAAGGTCGGCATTAAGGGTACTCTCTTTACTCCTACCGATAAGCTTGGTCACTCCAGTTTCAACGTTAGTCTTCGTAAGGATCTTGACATGTATGCTTCATTGTCTCTTTGCAAGAACTTGCCTGGTGTTGAGTCCCGTTTGAGTGATGTTGATATCGCCATCATTCGTGAAAACACTGAAGGTGAATACTCTGGTTTGGAACATCAGGTAACACATAAAAACCCTTAAATGACATGGAGGAATAATTAGGTTATAACACTTTTTTTTAGTCTGTTCCTGGTGTTGTTGAATCTTTGAAGATCATTACACGTGCAAAGACTGAGCGTATTGCTCGTTTCGCTTTTGACTTTGCTGTCAAGAACAACCGTAAGAAGGTTACCATTATCCACAAGGCCAACATCATGTTAGTTTATTCTTCTTACATCTTTCGAATATAACCTTTTGCTCACCATTTAATTTACACAGGAAACTGGCTGATGGTCTCTTCTTACGCACTTGCCGTGAAGTTGCTAAGGAATATGCTCACCACAACATTGAAGTCAACGACATGATTGTCGATAACACTGCTATGCAACTCGTCTCTCGTCCTCAGCAATTCGATGTTATGGTTATGCCCAACTTGTATGGTAACATTGTCTCTAACGTCGTAAGTAATTTTCGTAGAATCATTTTCCAAAAAAAAAAAAAAGCTAAATATTTCCAAAAGGGTGCTGGTTTAATCGGAAGTCCTGGTTTGATTCCTGGTTGTAACATCGGTCGTGAATATGCCATCTTCGAACCCGTAAGTAATGAGCTTTTATTATGTTGAAAAGAGGAATCTTGTGTTGTTATAAAATGGAACTGTGTGTATTAAGTCGTATATACGCTAGGGATGTCGTCATGTTGCTCTTGATATTCAAAATCAAAACAGTGCCAACCCCACCGCCATGCTTTTGTCCTCAGTCATGATGTTGAGACATTTGAACTTGGATGAAGATGCCAACAGAATCTCTGCTGCCGTCTACGAAACCATTAAGTCTGGTGCTGCCAGAACTGCTGATATTGGTGGCACTAGCACCACCAAGGAGTTCACCAACGCTGTCATCAAGGCTTTGTAAATTGAAGAATTTTTAGAATCCTAACAAGAAAATTAATTAATATATATTTTGCAATCTTTTATCACTTTCATTCCCTCTTTTCTTACCTTACATTTCACCATTTAAAATAAAATTCATTTTGTTTTTTTTTATATATATATACAATATATATCTGTGTGTGTACTATCACCGTCAATTCAACAATAGTGCAATTTGTAGGTACTGATTATTTTCCAGTAAATTTAGCTTTCAGTAGTTTTCTTTGGTTTCATCGTTTCCAGTAATTTTTTTTTCGCTTTCATTGCTACCAGTAGTTTTTTTGTTCCTTGTGGGTTCAAAATAAATAGTCTGAAATGAAGTTTCTGCTCTTGAAAATAATGGATTTTCAACCCATCTTTTTCATTATATAGTTTAGCGTACGTAATTTAACGTATGTAATTTATATATGCAACATCAAATATGCCATAAATTTATATGTATTTTCTGTATGGTATTTAACGTATGCTATTTAATTTAGAGCATCTATAGCGGACACTCTAATATGACACTCTAAAATAAAGTATGATTTTTTTAAAACTCCTCAAAGTGCCAGTGGTTTTATAGCGGACACTTTATCAAATTTTGAAGCTGCGTACTTTTTGGAATTCCAATCCCAAAGCGAGCCGCTCAGAGTAGGCAGCATCCATTTTGAAGCGCTTTCTCATGAGTTTTTCCATGCTGTCTTCTTCTTCTTGCTTTCTTCGAAGGGCAATGGCCTTTTTTCTTCCAATGGTTGTCTTCTTGGTGACCTCCTCACTGTCGCCTTCTGACACCTTCTGTGTTTTATCCATTTCCTTTCTCTCCTTCTCTTTATCTACTTTGACTAAAAGCTGGAACTTGGAACGTCTTTCAAAAACTCCAAACAATGATTGTGCTCGAAATCGACTTTTCTTTTTCGAAGTACTTCTTTCTCGCCTCGGCTCTCTATAATAGATGCCAGTATTCTATCTTATACTGTTCATCTCAACAAAAACGAGCGTCTCACTTACATGGTCTTTCTCGGTGTCCGCTATTTTGTGTGCAACACTCCAAAATGACCTAACTCTCTAAAATAGTGTGCCCATATTAATAAACCGAATGTTCCTTCCAAGACAATTTTAACGTTGTTGGAAGGATTTTGTTTTAAATAATTGCTAGAGTGGGTTTCCTCTGACTTTCCTTGAGAAGGGTCGATGTGACGTTTTTAAAGATCGAGACCTCACAGGGAGAGGCTAGAGTTCAACTTTAGATGTCACGTGTACTCATTAACCTTGAGAGTGAGAAAATAATAGAGTGAGAATATTTGCATGAAAGAATTTAACATTATGGCTTCTCAACTTCCACCAGAATTACTGACTATAATCACTCTGAAATTACCATTTCGTGATAAACTTTCTTGTTCAAATGTGTGCCGCCGATGGCACAAAAGCATAAAATGCACGACATTACTGTCGCATCTCTTATTTGAATCACAATCTCACTGGTTACTTTTTGATCAACTTGTCACGGAACATAAACTGAACGGTTCTTTGGTAAGAAGGCTCGAAATTGGTTCTAAATGCGTCCACATCCAAAATTTCTGCAAGCTGCCTGAAAATTTCCCTAGGGTTGAAGAACTCCTTTACAAGACTGAATTGACAGCACAACAGGAGGATAACTGTAGCATAGATCTAAATAATTTCAAGGTGTGGGAGACGAACCTCATAAAACTTGAATTACGTTCTATGATTAGCCTTTTACCAGTTCTATTTCAAAATCTGTGCTTTTTAAAACTCACATCACTTTGTTTAAAATGGCCAGTGAAAGTAAACAGAAACCAGATTCCCGATACTCTTATCAACTCATTGGCCAATTTGCCCTCACTTGACTCTTTATATATTTCTTTTCCTAATTTTTCTTTAAGGAAATTAGAGCTTTTGCACCAAAATACACCACATCTGGTAAACCTTACAATAGTGACCAATATCCTGGCTGAACGCTCAATCGAGTTTTCTAATCGTAGTGATGCCCTTCAGTTTTTACCAAAACTAAAGTCTTTTCGGTTAATTGGTGACTATTCCAATTTTAGGATGGCCGCAACATTGCTGATCTATTTTTCTTTCAAGTATCGTGTGCTGGAGCACTTTACTATGATCAAAAAGGACATGAAAACAGAAAGGTTTGCAACTAATACCAACTTGGACGATATGCAACGCTTCGATACAGCCAGAGAAACTCTTATAAACACCCTGCCTTTAAAGATATTTGGCATGAACAACTATGCAGTCAACGAGAGACATTGGGATCTAATATGCCAAAAGAACATTAGAGTGACTGATTTGGGTGTATCGCATCTTTCATTAAATTCATTAACTACTGTCTTTAATTCAGAAAATGACATAAAGTATCTCAAAACGCTTATTATTTCACACTTTGATGGCGATGCTCTACTTGATTTTCCTTTCATGCCAAATTTGAAACGTCTTGGTATAAGAAAATGCCACAGGTCCAAAAAGGTTCCTATCAACAGAGTATTAGAGAATTCCCCAAAGTTGCATTATTTATTCTTGTACGACAGCGTTGCACAAATAGAATTTTCTTCGCTCCCAAGTAATCTCGAATCTTCATTAAAAACTTTAAGTTTAGACCATACCAGTTTAGAGAGCAACTTTTTTGATTATATATCCAGGCACTGCCATTTACTGGAAAACCTTCATCTAGACAACGTGAACTTTATTTCTACTGGTACATTCGAAGCTCAAGCGTTTCTTCCTAATCATCATCTTAAAGAACTGTTTATCCTTATGCCTTATGGAATAAACGGGTGCACAATTAAGACGCAGACGAAGCAACACAGGTTCTGTGCCGAGTTTTCGGATCATCTTGATTTCTATTTATTCCAAAGATCATCGATGGAACGAGAAGCTTTTCACATCATCGATTTAGACCAATACCAGTCAGAGCATTTGCCGTTTCGCTTTGGTAACCTAGTTATGTATTTGACATTGGAATGCAAATCGGTGGAACTCTTCAAGCTGAACTATGAATGGATTTCCTTGTAAAATCCGAAACTTTTATGTTCCCCAAACCTTAAAAAGGAGCCTATACAGAAAAGTATTGGGTTGTGGATCAGCTATGCTTGTAACAAGATGAAAAAAGTAATTATTAATAAATGGAAAGCATTGATTTAAACTTTACACTGTAGCCTTTTATATAAGTGAATCCTATTCCATAAATATGGACGCCTATCTCACTGACATCAAATAGTTCTTTGAAAAAAGTATGTTCTAATATTTTGTTAAGTTAAGGTTGCCAATACATGAAGGTGAAAGATGACATACAAAAAAGGACAAAAAACCACTCCATAATTTGCTAATTGAGATTTCAATACTATATAAGTTTTAGATCCAATTAATCTTACCAACAATAGACATTGTGAGAAATAATATCTAAAAACATTTCCCAGCTCATCAAACCCTTTCTCATTATCTGCGTTGCACCAGTCTGGTTTGAGCACTGCAGGATCACAAGTATTACAGTCTGAGTTGGGATTTTTAGAAAGCATAATTAGCTGATTGTAGTCCACTTCAGATGGTACATAATAAAAATATGGCTTCATTTTCATAATAACAAGCAAGAACAGTAGAATATAGCACATGAGCATTGAAGGACTGCATGAATACTTAAATTCACTCTAATATGTTCAGGGAGTCTCCAAGCTTCTGTTTTTAAGAAGACAAGGTAACTATACAATTGCTTAAGAGTTAAAGGTGTAAAATATCATACTTATTTTTTAAGATATTTTTTGTATATTTAAGGCTGGTATGCTCATTTTCTAAATATCCAATGTCTTTTTTTCAAAGTTTATGTATCATTTGTATATGGTAAGAACCCTAAAATTTGTCAACTACTTCTTTAGCGTTCTTCCATGATTTCTAAATAAATTTTACGTGATGATCAAATCGGCCAAGACCGGGTAATAATATATAGAATCATTACTCGGACGTAGTGATTTCACATAGCTAAAAGAGGTTTTTTTGCATGCATGCATATGCATGATGGAAAGTTTCTCAATGAAAAAAAAAACATTATCAATGAAACGTCAAATAGAATCAGAAAAAAAATCAATCACAATAAGATTAGTATCACATTGGATGTATGATGTAACTTTTTTCTTGAATATCTATTCGTTTATACATCGTTAGAGATTGATCTTGTATTTGGGTTAAGTAGCTTATTATCAAATTGGAAGTCAATTTGTATCTGGTGTATTTTACTATTCATTACTACATTGCCTCCTCAATATAAAGTAATTATAAATAAGTGTACAGCAAATACTTTTTTGAACCTTAATTGATAAGTCATTGGCAATTTTTCTCAAACTATTTTTTTGAAGCAAAAAGGGAAATTAGAAACTGATATAAACATGCGGTAAATGGGTAAATATAAAAAGTGAAAATAAACATTCTATTTATCTTCGAATAGGGAGAAATCTTTAGAGTTTAGATTCCATTCAAAAGAAAGCTTACCGAGATATAATATCTTTAAGTGTAATTTATCCGAGTGTATTATTCTTTTGTGGTTTTTTTTAACATTCACTGGATCTTCCGCTTCTTCCTATCTTTCGGATCTGATTTTCAAAAATAATAAACTCACACCTAATGGAGTAAAACGGAACTTCGTTAACTTGTTTTAACATTGGGAAAACCTCCATACATGCGGAAGTTATTGTATGACCAAAGTTTGGTAGTGGGTAAAAAAAGAAAATACATAAACAAAACCGTTTATGCTTAGCTTAAGAACATATTGTGAATAATAGAATTGTAGAACGATGACTTTCGGGTTATTTGGTTGATTTCATTCATCCAAAGGTTTGAATTTTTATGAATAGTTTTTTTGTAGGATATTATGATCTATATTTATCTGAAATCATAAAGATGTTTGTAAAATAATGACTAGAACTTGTTTTTTTTAAAAAACAAAAAAACGAAATATCAGTGACTCGCCCTTCTTAAAAACATCAGCCATAGTGAGATATAAATTATGGAATCACCGGATATCTAGTTAGACAAAAAAAAAACTAATTATTATTATTATTTTATTGTTATTCGAAATCTAAATGTATGAAGGAATCTTCTGTTTTTACTCATGTCTGTCGGATGATCTAAAATTTATCTCGATTGTATTACAATTACATTTATATCCCAAAAATAATACAAAATTATTGTTTTCATGGTTATTCAAAAAGCCGAATAAATACATTAGGGTTTTAAAAACGCTGTGTATATCTAATGGTAGTATTATATACAGTTTCTTAAAAGGAAACAGCATTTTTATCACAAACATGAGACTCAAAGGATTATTACATGGCGGTCTAGATGCTTCCCTTCTTTATTAAGAGACGAAAATTAAGTTCTTTTTTATTGTAAAGTAATATATAACACTTGTATTCATTAATAAGGTATAACTCTCTTTTTTTTCAAATTAACATGTATCCCTTGTGGTAGTATGAATTAGTTACCTGTTTGTGTTTTTTGTTTTGTTTTTTGTTATAGACCATTAAAGTTTGAATGTTTAGGCAAGGTAACACATTGAGTTAATAAAGTCCGAATTTAATTAAAATTCAAATAGCAAAGCATTGCTATTTTTTACAAAACAAAAAAGGTCCATGGTTGTATAGTTATTCTCTGTTTTATGTTTATGTATTACGTGAACAATCACAATAAAGAAATATCAAGCATTTTCAGGCACTTATATCCTGTCATAAATATTTCTTCTTGGCCCTATCATCCTTGTTAACCCAGATTATCCTTAGCGATGAAGTAATACTTGGATAAAGTATTTGAGTTAATTCATAGGATTTTTCTTTATATATTATAAAATAGTAAAAAAAACAGAGTTATGTTTGAGTATTACGGATATAAACTAAGACATAATTATTTGTATCTAAAATGTTGTGGCTAGATTTATTTTGGTGCCTGATTGTTTTCGCGATTTGTTTACAAAGAAACAAAAAAGGATCTAATCATAGAATAAGGGTAATTTATTAACGGTATGTTTCTAAATATGAAATGCAATCAAGAG
>VCJJ01002429.1:468-23178 GCA_024139415.1 Backusella tarrabulga | reverse complement strand
AAAAATTAAGTACGCAAAAAAAAAAATCAGATGCGCAAATCGATTGGAAAAAACCAATATTAAAAAATTTACAAAATAGGATATATAGCGGAATAAAAGTGACGAAAAGCCCTTTCAAAACTTATCTCAGGTTCGTTCACTATCAGCTATTGCGTCCATTTCTACATTTGTATAATAAAATAAATAAATTGTCTCTATTTTTTAATAGCCTCATTAAGTGTATATGTACCATATTTTTTATTCGGCTCTGTTATTACGGTATCCCATGGATCAATGGCATCTGATGGGTTGCTGCTTTTATGTTGATCTGTGCTTTCATTATGATATGGATGATGGCGACGAGGTTTGTGATGTGAAGACCTCTTTGTGGGAGGCTGAGGCTTTGGATATGATAAGTTGTATCCATCTGTCAAACGAACAGGCTCAAATGATGAAACAGGATCGTCTTCTACCATTGTTGCAGGCGAAGCTGCTGAAAGTGCTGGCGAAGCTGTTGAGTTAAATGAGTAGTCTGAGGATAGCGACGATGCATATGAAGGACCATCTGCTACAGAGCTCATGTTGACGCTATTTTGCTGTGCAATTTTCCAGAAATCAATACCCAACAGAGATGAAATCTCACTCCAATTAAGGTTTTGAGGATGTTCTAATATAGGTTGACGTTGATCTACTTCAGCTCTCTTTAATTCTTGCTCCTGTTGCTTTTGTTGTTGTTTGAAATCAAGCTCATTTAGTCCTTGAAGTCGTCTCCATCTGTTGGTAGTACGACGAAGGTCATAATCGATAGTTAGGAACCAATATTTCTCGAAAAATTCGGGTGGTAATTGCCAATTAGCTGCAATGGCAGGATCGCCTCCGTGAAATACTGAATGTGCCAGTAGACAGTTAAAGCAGTCATCCAAATCAAACTGGTCTCTGTATAAAATCATTCTATCACGCATATGTGGCGTTGGAATCAAATCAATTCGAGGGTCATGAGGTATCGTAAGCTGGAAATAAAAAAAAATGGATATTTTTCGGTTAATAATTCCCCACGGTTGCAGTTATAGCTAATAAAGTTTTTACCTGTAAAATGGTTGGTTGAATAGCAAATGGAATAGAGTCCATGCGAACACAGGCTGACTGGAGTCGAAGTCGAAGTCGGAGTGTTTGAATCGCTGCAAGATTGGACGTAATAGGCTCATCAGTTAACATTACGGGTTGAGGAGGACTAGGTTCGTTAGTAGAAATGGCATTAGGGTCTGAGTCATCTGTAGCAGGAGAAAGAGGTGGCATGCTGGATGAGTGTTCATCCTTTTGTAGTGGGTGTACAAAATCATCAGTGGGAATATCCGAGTCATACATTCCATCTGAGGTGACAGTGCTTTCTCTTTGAGATACAGGTGGTTCGGGCTGTGAAATATTGGATGGTGTTCGTTCTGGTATTGAGTGAATACCTTCTTTAGTGATAACTATTGATCCAGATGAAAGATATCGATCGCGCTGCTTCATTGTGTGTCTATATCCGAATAACTTTGAAGGGATGGGAAGTTTATTACTAGCGTTTACATTGATATAAGTTGCGATTGACTCTGGGATAGATTGGGCTAGCACAGAGAGAGCTTGTTCGTTAATATAAGGACCATGTTGAGGAATGACAAGATTATGTTGGAAGCAAACGAGCTGTAAGGTTAAAACAATTCCTTTCAAGTACCAGTTTTCGGAACGCATTATCTCTTGGTCTGCTTTAAGTTGCTCATTTTCAGTTTGTAATTTATCACGCTGGTCTCTGACTTGCTTAATAGCAAACTCCAGCTCTCGCATATGTTTTTCTTTGCGTTCTCTAAATGCTCGCTGTGCAGCTCTATTTTGCGCTTTTCTTAATGCTGGGGATGCTGGATTTGGTTTACGCCCAGGCTTTTTTCTCACTTTAACAGGTTGCTCTTGAAGTCGGCTCTCCGAGTCCGTCATATTATCACTGTCTGATGCGTACTGCATTTTAGGAATATAAATAAAAGTAGAGGGATGAAATAATAAAAAGAAAACTAAAGTGAAAGTAGAGTTAAAAAAGTAAAATTAGAAAGAAAAGCATTAAATTCCTTTTTTTAAATAGATTGGCCCTATCAAGGCAAATGGGGTAGAAAAACGCGGGGAAAGTGGGACTAAGCAAGCGGCATTTGAACTATGTAGTCCAATGGTAATTATTCCTGATGTTTAGTTCCTTCCCACACATCCCATAGTTTATGGTGTAAATCTATTAAGGTTTATTGAACTCTATTAAGTGTATATATAAATACATTCGTATATATATATACGTTCTATTAGCAATATTTTTCCCTTGCTAATGTATTTTACTCAACCTTTTGGAATAGGGTGAGATATTAAGTGTAACACCAGACGTTCTTTCTTAATGAGTAATGTTGAAGAAAGAAAAATAATATTTGGGGAGCACCGAGCAACTTCAAGTGACTGACATCAATGGACCTTATTTTCTTGAGATCAGTATGTCTTAAAGCTACTATGTTCTCTCCGAGTTCGTGGAACAAGCGCATGACACCTCATTCTGGATAGAGCTACTTCCTGAGTTGATCATTTAAGTCATATCACGCAAAGGTCAGGTTTTAATTGTTTTTGAAAAGAACAACCCTCTCCTTTTTTATCTTTGTTCTTCGATTTTCAGATTTTTTTTAGAATAAAATGAAAAACATATTTATATGCTCAAGAAAGATGAAGAACACGAGGTTGAAGCCTGAAACCAGGGTTCCTTTACATCACATGATGTTGGTATTTCATTTTTGTAATTTTGGTATGACTTATAAAGGGAATAAAGAATAAACCAAAAAACTTGAATGAGAAGACTTAATTTAATCAAAAGATATGGTTTTCCATATTGTACTTTGATAAATATCAGATATGTTTCTCTTAAATATTTTCGTAATAAAGTGGAACATTTTATTTATTAAAATAAAATAAAAAAATACTTTGTAGTAGAATTTCATGTACATTACTATTTCGTGCAACATTACGAAGGTGACTATTTTTTTGTATTTGAAAAATGGATACTTGCAAGAGTTGAAATAGCTTGTAGATTTACAAGCCAAAAATAACAAAGTAAAGTATATATAGGGCATAGTTATAGCACAAGCCGACCGTTAATAAATAGCGAGCGTACATTACGACATGTTAATTGTATTCTAAGCTTTACGTTGACTTCGTTTGGTGACACAGGTTTACATAAATTGTAGAAAGGACGGATATCTTGGTTTATAAAGCTTTCACAGCAGTGTTTAGTAGGATCTTTAACTTCAGGTATAGCAAAGTGAAGGAGTTTTCCAGCTCTTGAAAGTATAAACGTACTAGAAACGAAATGACCAACAATTTCGAAATATTCTAAATTGTGATTTGGGAGACTGAATTCTAGGACAGGTGTTGCGCATTTAATTAAGGATATTGAAGACAGTTGCGAACAATTGTTTGCTATAAAATTAGTCACTCCATCCTCAATCTTTGCGCCCGCGAAATTCAGTGATTTAATTCGATTCTGTTGTCTACCCAGCACAGTTTTTACTTCAATAGGTGTATTGGAGATTGTAAGCTCTTCCAAATTGCTCGGGCACTGTTTTAAAAGTTTATTGAAACGTAGCGGTAATCTGTGAATATGATCGACGAGCATACTATGCTTGGACCCAAAGTCTAGACTAAGCGATTTTAGTACTGTTAAATTTTCCAGTAGATCGAAATTTTCAAAATCTGTCAAATGGGTCAAAGTGAGAGATTGCATATATTGTATTTGATTGGAACGGAAGAGTTTTTTTAGAAAAAATGGCGACGCGTTACGATTCAACTTTATATCTTGCAGTTCATATCCATTGCTGTCTATCACATCAAGTACCTCTGGAGAAAGACAAATACTTTCTATGTGAAATAGCTTCAGCTGCTGCCCCAAGCTACGCGATAATGATGTTGCTAAATAATTACTGTAATCTGTGCCAGGATCTGCATCCATTGGGTCAATGTCGCATTCGAATGTAAATTCTGTTAAATCCGTATATTTCTGGGTAATGTAGTTTATCCATCTGTGCTGTATATCAAGTGATAAAGTGCAATCTTGAATACAAAGTGTTTTCACACAGCTTGTAGGAGGTATCACTTCAGGCAGGTTCACTTCTTCTTCTATGAAAATAGATCTCAAAGTCAAGTACTTCAATGAAGATGCATTTTCATGTATTAATTCAAGATATTCCAATGGAAACGATAAGCCATCAAGCTTTAATGTCGTTAGAAGCGGTGCGTTCTTCAGACTTTTAAAGTGCTCTTCTTCTACTGGAGCTGGAATTGATTCGCGATCTGGCGACAAACAAATTGTCTTTAAACAGTTAAATACACCCGCATCAAGTAGTGCAAGAGTCAACAATGCCGTTTCATGTTCTATGACTTGCTGGAGATAATCTTGCCACGGCTTAAACTGTTCGAGTTGAGTTGCTGTAAAACGATCTTGGCCAACGTAGGTGTTGCTTAAAAATAGAAATCGGAGATGTGGGAATTGACTTCCAAGATTGCTGCCATCGAAGTCAAAGTCAAAGCAATCTCTAACAAGTAAATGCTGTACCTGTTTTCCAAGAAGCGGGTTTTGTTCAAGTGATTTGGTAAGTGAATCAAAGCGAGCGATCGCAGCGCCTGGATCGTACTTTTTTGATATGATGGTAACTGTATTGAATAAGCAAGACATACCAATAGAACTTGCCCAGTGACGACACACAAGCATGCATTCTACTTTTTCCGTTTGATGAAGGTGAGTGAATATATGATTTAAAATCTCAACTGGAAACTTATCCATCTTGATATGCTTTAATGATTAGAGTGGGAAAATATTTATTTTTTGACACGAAAGTTTATAATTGTTCATTCGTTAATAACAAACCACATGACTTCGATAGCAGAGGAGTTTAAACCACAGGAAAAGATCAGTGATGCTGTTCCTGAAATGTTCACACACCTTTTTCTTTATGAGAAAGGAGGTCTTGACATCATTGGAATTGTTTCTAAAAGGGCTACCTTTAATAAATGTACTACGTAAACGCATAAAGTTCATGTTGGGGAGCCTTTGGACAATCTTTTGTTAGTTTTGCATTCATTTAATTATTAGTTTTGTCATCCGAGTATTTGATAAATGTCAAATTGATGAGAAAATATTTCAAATAAATGAGAAAAACCAAGGGAATAATTGAGAAAAGAGAAATATATCATATATGAAGAGTATATTTCAGACAGTGAGCAGATAAAGAGATAGGTAGCCATGTAGCCATGTAGCAAGGTCCATATAGTCATATTACACACCAATGAGGGATAGCATGATATGATTTTTTTTATAAATGCAGTGTACTTAGCATGATATAAAGCAACAGAATAACGCACCAATTTGGCATAGGTAGATTCAGTAGATACGATGTCTGGTGAGCCAGACATACTATATTCCATTATTTTAGTATCATGCCTTGGGCTAATGCCAATCTCTTCACCTCTCTTAAACCCCCTATTTTTTTTCATCGACCTTTTCTCAATAATTATTCTCCTTTTTCTCAATAATTTTCAAATGTTTCTCAACAATTTGAAAATCTTTTCTCATTAATTTGAAATTTGTTCTCATTTTCTTGAAAAATAAAGTACATCAACAAAATAGATAAGCTAAAGATAAAAGGTTGAGCATAACAAATCAAGCGAGATATGTGTTAGCTATGTCGGTTGGTGGTACCAATATTTTTTAGACCATGATTGGACACCCTGAACAACGTCCTAGTTAACTCAGATATGAATCATTGCAAAATAAACATCCCCTGATTACGTGTTTTGAATGCAGAACTTCGCTATTGATTGCTATAAATACAAGCAACAAAAAAAGAACGAAATTTGACACAGGCAAATATTATTCATTACAAAGATGACTTTTACGAGAAACATTTCCATCGACTTGTGCGGTACTTAAATGATTTATTTCACCGAAAAGAGTTTGTCTGATATACAAAAGTGATAGAATACCATGGGGCTTATTTTTAAAAAAAAATGAGAAGAAAATGAGCGATCTGATGAAGAAAATAAAAGAAAAGTCTAATTAAATAAATGTAGTTACAAGTCATCTAAAAAAGACATTTCTTCATTTTTGGCCGGGCATTCGGCCAAAGATAATGTGGAACCTTGGCTCTCACAATTGATTATAAACCATTAATTCCCACTCTTTTGCTTTATCTTCTTCCTTTTATTTAACTTTTTTATTCCGTTAATTTTTTTTTCCTGAAAAAAAGGAACACCACCATGGCATCTCAAGAAATCAAGGATTTAGTTAGAAAAACTATCAATGACCATAGTGCTGAACTTCGAGAAATTAGTTTGAAGGTATTGAAGGATGCAATTATAAAAATACATAGGATAAACTGACATGAATAAAAAAAATAATTATAGATTCATGATGACCCAGAACTTGGCAACAGAGAGTACAGGGCCTCTGCTTTATTGACCAAATATCTTGAAGAGAAAGGTTTCAAGGTCTCACGTGGAGTTGTTGGACTTGAAACTGCTTTTATTGCAGAGTACAGCAATGGTAAAGAAGGAAGAAGAGTAGGCTTTTGTAGTGAATATGACGCTCTTCCTGGGTAAGTTAATGAAGATAGTTTTCTGTTTCCTTTATGGTTATACTAATAATGATGATAATATAATGATAATAGCATTGGACATGGTACATACATTCTAGTTATAAAATAAATTGCAAAAACTAACGACTAAAAAAATAAAGGATGTGGCCATAATTTGATTGCAATCACTGGTGTGGCATGCGCATTGGCAGTCAAAGCATGTCTAGAAAAAAACCTAATGAATGGCTCAGTCACGTTATTTGGTACACCTGCTGAAGAATCCACAAGTGGAAAGATTAATTTTGTCAAGGCAGGCGAAATCAATCGCCGTGTAGATTTCGCTATGATGCTGCACCCAGGTCCTATATCCGGAGTGTATGGTAAATGTTTGGCTTTGGATTCTTTCCTTGTCGAATACTTTGGTCGGTCTTCTCATGCAGGCGCTTCTCCGTTCGAAGGACGAAACGCACTTGATGGCTTAATGCAAGGATTTAATAATATTGCCATGTTGAGACAGCAAACACTTCCCACAAATAGGTATCATAAAAAATGAATTAAAGCACACCATTTAAACCAGCATAGTACTAACAATAACAAAAATAACAACAATAATGATACTAGAATTCATGGCATCATTAAGCAAGGTGGTAACTCGGTAAGAATACGCCCAAGAATTGAAAAATGACAATACTATTCATGTTGTACATACATAAATTCGTTTATAAATCCAAATTCAAACTCATAAATTGCATATTTTAGCCCAATGTTATTCCTGATTATGCCTCTGGCTTTTTCTATGTTCGGTCAGTGACACGTGCTCAATTGGTTGAGTTGAAAGAAAAAGTTGAAAAGTGTGTGTTGGCTGGTGGTAAAGCGTCAGAATGCCAGGTCAAGATAACCTGGGCAGAATATGGTCAAATTGATGGTAAATAAAGATAAAATCTCTATTTTTAGAAAAAAAAAAAAGAAAGAGCTACACTAACAAAATAATCTTGGCCGACATAAAACCACATAGATATTTTCCAGAATGATTATCTTGGAGATACTTTTATTGACTATGCAAGAGCTGAAGGATTTACCATCTTCCCTCGTGAACAAGAGGAACAAATTGTATCCGGTAGTAGTGATATGGGTAACATCACCTACGCTGTTCCTGGACTCCACCCCGGATTTGAAATTGGAACGGTAGCATCCAACCACACACACGAGTTCACTGCAGCTGCTAGAACAGAGTACGCTCATGATCGTGCCTTGGCCTCTTCTGTTGCCTTGGCATTCACAGCTACCGATGTATTCCAGAACAATGAATTGTTTAACAACGTTGTTGCTCGTTTTAAAAAAGGAAAGGAGTAGTTGGTTATATTCATTTTTTAATATAAAACACTATGAAAAAAGGGAAAAATGAAAGCTATAAAAATAAAGAACTTGAAATTACCATTCTTAGCAAGCTACATCGATGCAAACTACTCTATTTCAGTGTCACAATAAATAAAATAATATAATCTACTATTTTCCCTCGCTTTATCCCTTTATCCCTTTTTGTTTTATTTATAACAATCACTCTTTGTCTTTCCTTTCTTTTTCTTTTTCTTTCTCTCTTTTAATTTTTTAAGTATTTGATTTTTTTTTCCTTGCTTCATCTCTTAAATGTCGACTGTCACTTCGGGAATGGATCCCATTTCGCAAGGTAAAGCTCATTTCAGCAATAAAACTATGATTTGATTTCAATTACTGATTCCTTGATTCTGATCTTGCTTACTTTCTTTTACAAAACCTTGTCTCGATACATGCACCTTATCTCACCTTGATTATATAATGCCAATTTATATTATTAATGCCTTTACTAACTAAATATATAACGCAATAATGGCAACAACAATATTTTATATATTTTAATTTGAATAATTATATTAAAAAAGATTGGGTACAAAAATTTCACTTTGATAACAAAGTAGATTGTAAGTAAAACATTAATAAATACCACATTCCTTATTCGATTTTATTAACCAACTATTAATAGTAAGCTTACAGTCAACAGGAAAGGACGAGTCTGAAAAAATTGAAATAGACGAAATACCAATCCAAATGCCTTCCACAAAGTAAATTTTGTGATTTATATTCTAACGTAGGACAACACCATTTGATAATTGATTTTTTTTCTATTTTTTAGCACTAAATCCAATAGTGGTGGTGACTCCTATTTACAATCCATTATGTCCTCCAATAATGTAGCCACTAACAATACTAGTGGTACCACCACCGCTACTACCAACACTACAACATCAACACAACCTAATGTCACCGCTGCTTGTGCCAACAGCCCTTCTTGTACTTGCTATAAATGTCAACGACAAAGAAGACGGGCTGGCATCGCCAAAGTCGTTGGCTCTCCTTCTGGAATATCCTCTATTACAACTAGAACAAGTAGCACTGATAACAACACTAATAATATCAGTAACAATAGTGATGGTATCGCTCATAAATCAGCATCGTTTTATTCGACTACATCGACTGTCAAAACAACAAACACTACTTCATCTGCCGCTTCTCCTACTTCCACATCTCCTAGTCCTCATTCTTCTGTCACCAATATTCACAGTATATCCAGCCCCGTTTCTCCAGCAACACCTATCCCTTCGCCTCAGCAGGCTCCCAAAAGGGCAAATACATTAAGAAAAACACCCACAATGCGATCATACGAAATGCATATGCCAAAGCCTACATATTCACAGGATGATAGTATTTATCGCGTAAACGATGCAAGATCAAACAAAGATGAACAAGAGGCTATTGAGGTTGATGGGGCAAAGGTGCTCAACTCGGCACAATATACTAAGGAGGGATATAAGATATCTTGGAAGGAAGATGAAACTGGTGATGATATTTTACCTTCACTTGTTACATTTCATACTATATTCGAAGAGAAAGGTGATGATAGTCCTGATGGGCTGTCGGATTTGTTGGAGCAGCGTGCAAGACAGTTACGAGATCAGAAATTAAGGGAGAAGGAGGAAGCCCTGTTTCCAAATCAGCATGAAATACCGGAATTGCCACCACGCCTACATGAATGTCTGACACTCTCCTACAGAAGCGGTCCTAAACATAATGCACTTACTCTCTATCATACGATGAAGATGCAGACTCAAAAGGAGAGACTACAGGCATATGGTACGAAATGATGATATACTTGTTTATATATCGAGAAAGGCAAAGATAAAAGTCACTTTATCTAATATATACATGTATATTTGTATATTCTTTTTATATAGGTCTCGCATTTAAGCATTGTGTAAATGCCGATAGTGGATTAAGAAACTTTATCAAAAAGGAACGAGGAGCACCCGTTCGAGAAAGTTCAAAACTGATTCAACCCGTTAAAAGACCTACACACGTCAAAAGATCCCTTTTACATCCTTTAGGTGCTCGAAAAAACAAACTTTTAGGGGAGCATGATATGATTTGGTCAGCTTCTTCTGACAATTTAGTACCACTCCAAAAAAAATCCATTGAAATTAGTGCGCCCATTCTTATAAGTGCTGCACCAACCGATGTAGTAGCTGCTACACAAGCTCTCGTTCCTAACGCTCATCTGAATAATGACTCTCAAAACAATAACAGTAACAGTAAACCTTATGAACACATTGACACGCCTGGTCGCCCCCGCGCCACTGATGCACCTAATGCAAGTACATGCACCTCCCCAAATGGAATTATTTACTAAAATATATTCTTTTCTTTTATCTTTTTTTTCCCCTATACTGTTTTTTTTTCTTTTTTCTGTTTTTTCTCCTTATTAGTTTAAGGACACGAGTAGTATTTCATCCACCGAATCGTACAACAAAGGCAAACGACCTAACCGGCTTTTTTCATCATTAGGGCGAAAAACATCAGTAAAATCACAGCATAGTATAAAAGCAACGTCGATCCAGTCCATAGATAACAATCCTGAATATGAACGAGTTCTTGATGAACTATGTCGTATATTACCCCACATTGACCGTCAACTACTATCCCCTTATGTTTTAGAGGCTAATGGTGATTATATGGCTGCATTACAGCTATGTAGAGCAGCAGTCATGTCCGGAAAACTCTCTTAAACCTCCTCCTCTTTTTTTGTCGCTTATTCCCGTTTGTTTTTTTCAACTTACTCTACTATATACTATATATGTGCTATATATAAACTACATAAAATCTAATTATTTATTTACATAAAAAGAAAAAAGAATAACAATAATAATAATAGTAATAATGATATTTTTTCCACCCTTCTTCGTTTTTCAAAGGGAAAAAAGTGTGTTTATCGTCTAATTAAAGTAAGGAATTCTTCTCTTGTTCTTGGGTTACTTCTGAATACACCCAGCATACAACTTGTCACTGTAGAGCTTCCAGGTTTCTATTTTTTTTAAAAAAAATACATGTATAAGTGATTCGATGTAGTGATTCATTTTAATCTATGTTTATTACCTGAACACCTCTGAAGTTTACCAAATTAGAATATTTATAAAACACAAAATAGTTAATTAAAGATATTCCTACCCCAATTACTATTAAAAAATGACAAAAAAAATACCTTGAACACATGCATAAATGCGAGCATTCCATGACGACAGCAACACCTTGAGGTTGCAGGATCTCCATTAAAGCAGTAGCAATCTGCTTTGTCATACGTTCCTGTACTTGCAATCTATTTTTTAAAAAAAATAACCAATCAGAATCCGATGTTTTAAAAAATATCGCAAATCAAATTTCAGAATCTAAAATAAATCCATCAAAATCTTTTTTTTTTGTTACCTTCTAGCGAACATCTCGGCAATACGAGCCAATTTACTCAAACCAACAACACGACGGTTAGGTATATATGCAATACTGATTTTACCCATAAAAGGTACCATATGATGCTCACATAGTGAAAATACATCAACATCTCTCACAAGAACCATTTCATCATGATCTATAATTTATGTTTAATCAGAAAAATCTATTTTTTTTCTGCATCTCCGATCCCGTTATGTTATGTGTGTGGACCCGTTTGTTCCATTTTCGTTTTTTTGTCTTATATTATTATTTAAAAGGGATAATATAACTTTACCTTCTTCGAAAATAGCCTCATTTACGACCTCTATATTTATATATTAATAACCACTGAAACTAATACCCATGCTTCCAAAATAACATTAATAACAAGGCTTACCTCTAATGTTTTCCTCGTATCCTTTTGTGAAGAACATCAATGCTTTTGCATAACGATCAGGGGTCTTTAATAGACCTTCTCTTTCAGGGTCTTCACCGATACAGGTCAATATTGTCTTTACAGCCTCAGCCAGTTTTTTCTCTCTTTGTTCCTTTTGTTCAGGAGTTTCATCACGACGTTGACGAGCACCCATACCTATACCAGAAGCAAATGGTTACCTTTTACATGCTCTATTCACATACACACACTTGTTCTTTATCCCAATGCCTTACTTGGCCAACTCATACCATCATCCTCGACGGGAGATGATATACGGCTGCGTTCATCTGTGTATGACATTATTATATATCTTAAGTTACTAAAAAAATAAAAACGGTGAAGTTTAAGTTATGAAGAAGAGAAGGAAGAGAAGGAAGAGAAGAAAAGGTTGTCTGTTGATGCTTAATTTTTCGTAAAACAAGATATTTGTGACTTTTAATCTTTTAAGTGGTGATTGGCTAATCAGAAATTTTCCGCACGAATGGTTATGATGAACAAAGTTTATTTGATTGGCCACTATAGTAACTATGACAGATCTGACCGGCTTGGTCTCCTTTTCTACATCAAAAGTCCTTCTAATACTAGACTACCAATTAGTATTAGTAAAAAGGTAAATGGCTAGGTGATGATAGTCAAAAATAGTTATTTACATACACTATGAATTTCACAGTAATAGTATTATTTGATTAGTGTAATATATGATACCATATAGGATAAAATTCATATTTATATACAGTTTTTATTGATTCCTATACAACAATGACCAAAATTCATATCATGACTAAGTGTGATCTATATAATGTTAATTACTGCATACAAAGGAGGAAATTACAAATGATTAATCAAAAATAATAACGGCAATTAAGTTCATTGTCTGTTTGTTGATATCTAATATTAAACCTATGATCTACCAATGATTGTCTATTCAAATCACTGTTGTTTTCTGAATGAGTTTACCGATAACTTTGATATATTACAGGGGAACCTCTCTATAGTAATACCGGATATAGTAATACCTCTCTATACTAATACTTTTTTTTCAAAAATTAAACAGTAATTTTCCAAAATAATAAAAGCTCTCAGCCATTTCTTTCCTTGAATAGTAATAGTAATACAATTTTGGACTTGCAAAGTGTATTATTATAGAGAGGCCCCCTGTGTATATTACATTCTGACTATCTTTCTAGAAACTTTTTCAAGGATATTTTTAGAGTGCTTAGAGCTTGAATGGGTGTTTTGAACAGTTGTTTGATTTGTCAATATGTGTTGAAGCATTTATTGTGGGGATCTTAACCAATTATTACTCATAGTACCTTGGATCCTCTTGGCACTTTAATTAAAGAAAATATTCATTACTATGTCACATTGTATTCAGGTAGATAATGAATGTATATATATCTTGAAAATATTATACAAAATCCTCAAAGTATCCTTTGCTTTCGCTTTCTCGGGCATGCCGAATATTATTAAGGGAAAAGGCAGTTCTTTTTTAGGATAAATGAAGATCAGAGAAAAAAAAACTATTCTCTTACGAGTATTCAATAAAGTAAATTATAAAATATATAGAAATCTTTGAAGGTAGAATGATCTTTCACTTATAAGTCAATTGACTGAAAATCAAAATAGTCGATTTGATTGGCTACACTAAGAACTATGACAGATATGATCGACTTGGTGTCTTCAATTACCCCTTTTTTTGAACTCGTGGTTCTTTACATATAATAAATAATTACTTTCTTTGTTTATGTCTGAGTTCAATCGGAAATTATGTTTTCATTATCAGGGAATTCTGATATGACATGTCAGTCTTTAAAGTCATCCCTTTATATCTGTTTATCTATCTCTTCCCTTTTTCTCCTTCCCTTCTCCTTCTTTTATTTTCTATATATTCTCTTATTTTCCATTTCCCCTTGATTCCAGACTTTCTCTCTCTCTTTTTTTTACTATCACTTTACAATATACAACTTGGGATATAAACAAATATGCTACTGGATCTTCCTTTTGAATTACAATTAATTATACTTGGATATGTAAGAGCAGAAAACCACTTAGATTTATGTCCACTTGCTCAGTAAGGGAACATTCATTAATTGTTTTGTTGTTTTATAACATTTATTAACTCAGAATATCTATTACATAGAACATGTTCCTTCTTTTTTAGATTGGTAGCAGACCGTTATAATTGGACAGATACAGTTACTCTTATTCAACCAAACGATAATAAAAGCAATAGTGATTCCAGCTATTTAACTTGGGCATTAAAAAGAACAATATACTATAATGATGATAGAAAGTTACCGACGAAAAGATTACTCTCCGTATCAACCGATTTCGAGCTAGTGCAATGCATTCTCAAGCATTCTCATTCCACTCTTGAAGATATCAAACTGTTTATGAACAAAAGCCATCACAAGTCCATTGTTAATTCACTAACCAGTCTTCCAAAGCTTGCCCATTTGACTGTTCGTGACCCAACAGATGATGTCAGTACAATCGAGCATTGTCACAAGTTGATAACAACAGTATTGTCACGGGAACTAATTACTTTAGATATCCCTAGCTTAGCCTTGAATCCCTTTTTGATGTCAGCAGCATCCCAATTTTATAAGCTCAATTACCTATCAATCACTATTATGACCAATGTTCGAACTGACCATGATGCTAGGCTCTATTGGCAAAGACTTAAACTCCTTTTTCCCAACTTGAATCATCTGACTGTAACCTTACCGTCTCAGCAAGATCTAAGTGTCTTTAGAGCCCTCTTGACACATGTGCAGTTGTTCCCCTGGATAAAAAGAGTCACTCTTTTGAGTAAGGAGAGCCCAAAACACTTTCTTAATAGAGACGACTTGAGAGCAAGTCTGCTGCAATTGGAGGGATTAAATAGGATCACAGCCGGTTGGGATATGATTGCACTCAACTAAACAGCCCCTCTCGCTCTCCTCGCCCCCTTTCTTTTACTCTTACTTCCTTTTCTATCATAATAGTAGAATCATAATACACACACACACACACACACATGTATATAATATACCATATACTACTAATGACATTAATTCCATTCTCATATACAATGTATATATTATATATACTCTTTACTCCTCTTCTCTTTTCGTTACTTCTCTTTTAATAATGATAATAATAATAATAATAATTAGACAAATAACAATAATAACAAAACACAAAGGTGCGCAATTCTCTATATATTAAGTAAAAACATGAGATCCACAAACATTAAAAAAAAAAAGAAGTGATAGCTGGTGCTGATCCAAGTTGATTTTGTGTCTCTGTTTTTTTTCTCTCTTTTTATTTAAGATCTTCCTTCGTAAAACTTCTCCAAGAAAGTGGTTGGCTTAGGAGGCAATTCTTCCTTAATAAAGTAGTTCATGATGTGGTTGTTTTGTTTCCAGACGTTCATGATTTCTTGATATTCCATCTGTCCCTTTGCATACAAAATATCACGTACTTCAAGTTCCTCGACAAAACGGTGCTTTTCAAACTCCTCACGGACCTTGGCACGAATGGTTGAAGTAGGCATGTTGATCTCATGAAGTTTCATCATGTCGGGTACCTGTATTTTTTTAATTTATTGAAAATTAAATGTTGAAAATAGTAAGTAACAAATTTAACCGCAATGTGGCCAATTGCCGTTGTTTTTTTATAAAAATAAAGATAATGAAGGTCGATACATACAGACTTTTGGAACTTTCTGTAGAGTGCCAAGGCACGTGTTCTGGCTTCATTAGCAGAGCCTGCAGAAGCAGTAGTAATGGCAAAGTTGGCAACGGCAAAAACACCAGACATTCTCTTATATATATTTTTTGTTATGTGAAAAGAGTGGGGAGTAAGGTGTTAAACCCCAGAATTAAGCGGGGAGTCACCATACAAATATTCTTTGTGGTCACGTCATCATTTTCGAAAAATAAAATTGAGTTTCAACAGATTTCCATAAAAGTCAATGAGCAGAGATGACAGAAATAACCGTGGAGATTTGCTATATGGCGAAGTTTGAAATGCAGGTATGATATATTAAAACAAAAAAGCTTCAGGTTGTAAAAAATAGTATTCTCTTTAAGATTTGGCAGATTAATTTTTGCATTTTGTGGCGAAGGTTAGTTTTAGTGTAGTTCAACCATTTATAGGAAATGTTATTGGTATTTGTATATGTAGTAATAGAAAGGTTAGCTCCTATTTCAGTCTCTGGTAGCAAGAGGAGAAGAGGACATAGGGATGGCCCAAAATAAAAGCCAAAATATGAGGTGAAGAGGAAAGAAAATAAAAAGAATAGGTGATTTAGTCCATGAAAAGTCAAGTAAAGTTGCTAAATTGATAAACTTGAAAGCACTAGACTATGTTTATATCTATATCTTTAAAGTTGAAATTGCTTCGCCTGAACAAAAGATAACAATTTAAGTTCGAGACATCAAATAGACTGAGTTCAATAAGAACAAGTACATTCGTAACGGTCTGGACAGAATTCATTTGCGCACTTGGTTTAAGGACTTGCTTGTCAGAAGTAACCCTAACTATTCGAAAAGTGAAAGCAATTATAAATTGATAAAGCTAATAAGTACCTTAAAATATAGAGCCATGACATTCAAAAAAACCTCGGGTGATTAAAGTATGAGCATCTATATATTCTAGGTTTTCCAGGATGCTCCATTTGATACAAGAAGTATGCCCTCTTTTCAATGATGATGTAATAAATATTAAGTTCATAAAACAGACTCACTTTAATCTTTCTATGAGAGATTCTTGTAACTAATTTGATCATTACTACGGGTTAAAAAGGGGGGAGATGGAAGAGAAAAGTAGAAGTTAATTTGCTTATACTTTTAATCTCAACATTTGAATACAGTTTTTTAGAGATGTTTTCTTTTAGGGACAGCATGGAACTTGCAATAGGTAGGTCACATTAATATAATATATGACAATACTTAACACATAATGAGTATTGAATCATAACTTCTACATGCGACATCATGAAAAAGAGTTTAGATAATTTTTTCAGCAGTGAAATCCAATGGAACCCAAATTTGATACATAAATGATTGTTCTTGTGAGCAGATAAAATACTTGATATCACCAGTGGTATTTGGAATTATACATTTAGATGATAAATAAAACAAATAAAACCAGAAAGGGTAAATTGCCATAGCTTATTTAGATCACTTATTTTCACATGAAATTTTTTGAAGTATATTTTTTTACAGATGAAATCAATACTATTATTTCTTATTGTCTTAATTTTTGTTTCTTCTTTCCTTTTACAAGTTAAAAATCTTCATCACCCTTTATCATTTTTTAAGCAAATTATTCTTTCATCAAAAGTAGTAAAGCAGATAATGGTTATCATAAAACTCTTGTTGAAATGAAAAATGCACATGAAAATAAAAACTATTATTTCTCTAAAAATGGAAATTCAGGTCACTATTTGTGGAACTGCCTGAAATACTATTTTCAAACTTAGAGCATTTAAAGGAAAAGTATTATGATGGCAGTTGTATTACTTTTGTAATTCAATATTAATTATATATTCTACTTTTGATACCATAATACCGGTTAATGCCATTCATAGCAGCTCTTCTATTTACAATTATATGGTCAGAATAGGATAAATGCTTATTAGATACGGAGGCCATTTGTTGAAAAGCAAGAATAACATACTTTTTAGCTGATTATTAAGATATGAATCTGAACTATGAATTCATTGTATGATAAGAAGTATTTATATTGGTCAGCATGATTTATCTATAGTGCAGAAGAAGAAAGAAAAAGATAGATTTGCATTTTATGAATAAACAATGAGGAACCAATATTAAACTTGCAAAGAATGTCTCTTTCATATTAAAGATCATTGAATTCACTTCTTATTAAGAGTAAATTTGCTGACTTCAACATGTCTGTGTTCCTTCCCTTCTCTTCTTTTCTTACTTTGATCCTTTTAATATTAATTATCTTTTTCAAAGTTTCAATGTAGGTCAAAATCTCCAAAAATAACCACGTTTTAGATAAATGTACAATATGACCAAATGGAAACATCACATCGCGTTTGACATATATTCCAGTGATCGGTTAAATTGATAGAGGCATGTTTGTGGATTTATTGAGTAGAAAAAACTTCAAACAGTATTCATTTCATGATTTGAACCAAGACAACAGAGTTTTAGGTTTGGAAAAAGAAACGAAATCTCTTGTTGTACTAAAATCACTCTCATGTGTATAAGTTATTGACTGATTGTGATCAATAAGGTTACCCAAAATGCTGTACTATCACTGTCCCCTTGTTGTTTATGTGAAAATAAATAGTAACGATAATAGTCTAATAAGAGAGACAGTAAATGAGAGGTTATACATTATCTTGGTTTGATATACAAGGTTTTGCGCTTCTTGTCACATATGCATACGATAATGATAACATTCGCTGCAAAGAAACCTGTTTTGTAATATTTTCCTTTTTATTAAATTTCAACTTTCATAGATTTAGTGTGGATAGCCATAACGGTAACACAACCCCCTTCTTTATTGACTGGCGCAAAAAACCATGCATGACTTTACGATAGCTACTTTTCGAAATAGTACATTTTTGGTAGTAGTTGTAATATAGGTTAACAAATAGAGTACAAATAAATATCAACCAAACTCTGTTCAACAAGTCTATTTCTAATCTTTATTGAAGAAAAATACAAATACACGCGCCAATGATTTCTATGAATATTAAAGCTCCTTATGGTAATGCGATTCATATGACTGTCTGGCCAACCAAATTCTTTGGATGTAACCAGTACAAATTAGAACTTGCTAAATACCACTCAACAGTTTTTAATAATAAATAAATAATGAATGAATAGTCAAAAATCAAAAGGTTCCTGTTAGTAAGCAGAAGAAGCATGCATATAAGTATATGATAAAGTTAAAATGATATTATTTAATTCTTATTCCCAAAGACGTCATTTAATAGAATAAAAAAGGTCATTTTATTTGGAAGTAATCATGTAATTGTTATATTGTTTATTTGTTTGGCAAATACATAAATTGAGTTTTGAAACATCATCAATTAACATCAGTGGCAATTGGGGTAAAACTATTTTCCAATACTGGTGGTGCTCCGTGTTTACTATTATTCTTCTTCTTGCTACGCTTGCTTGGAGCAGGAGTAACGAAGCCTGCGGTATCCTTGTTCTCTTGATAGTGTTCTTTATCCTCCTTTTCTGATGTTTCATGGTCGGAGGCTTCCTCGGGAGGTGGTGTAATTCCTGATTTGGGAATAAGAAGTGGGCTTGTACCTTTTTCACCTGACTCGGTTTCCTTGGAAACACCCGTCAAACCAGAATCATTTTGATCCTCTTTAGTTGAAATTTCTTTGGTATCATCGATTTCAGGTGTAGCTACACCGGTTAAGATAGACTTGTATTCGGTATCTTCATTTATAAAAAAGCTAGAAGAGGTAAAGCTGCTGGGTTCTCCTACAAGGCTATCAAATACGGAGTCTGATTGCTGGACGGAACCACGGCTTATACCAGTCAAACTAGGTACATCTGATGAAGTCTCTTCATAACTTTTTGCGACACCAGTTAAGCCATCTGGGAAAAGTGTGGATTGATCATGAACGGGTTTAACTTCACGTGAAAAAAAGGAGAATTTAGGTGAACGTACTCCTTGAATAGATGTGTGGCGTCGAAGGATATTTTCCAAAGAAAATTGGTGTGTCTGTTCTTTTGCGAAGGCGAATAATTTTCTGATATCAGTACTTGCCAGATCGAATAAACTGTGGTTTTCATTGGTCAAATCTGAATTAGAACCGCAGAGATAAGTGCCAGAGAGCGCATCATTTGTTTCAACTGGAATCTTTTGAATGCCTTTGGCATTTTGTAATTTGTAAAATAGAGATCCCTAAAAAATAAACCGGGTTAGAAATCTGCGATACAAGAAAAATATACTCTATTTATGTACAAAACAGATCAGATTGTAGACATCTTCTTTTTACTCACATCATAAGCTGCTCTAACATCCTCTCGCTTGAGATGGCCGCGATGCCCAATAAAAAAATAAGCGGCACTCAACTCAATTATGCCTTGAAGCCTATAAAATCATGTGAGCTTTAATATAACTGATAAGAAAAATGATAAGAGCTGCTTACCATCCTTTGAGTTCTTGAAGATTCATATTAAAGCCTAGACTCTCTTGCTCCTGCGTCATTCTGATCAACTCGGGAAGTGAGATAGTTGCACCGGTTTTATCAGACCGAGCATATTTTTCAAAAAGAATATTAAATCTATCTGGTACAAAATCTCCTTCATCATTGTATGCACCACGATTCTTGAAAGAGGCTTTCTTTGACTGAATCAAATGCTCTACATTGGAGCGACAAAGGGGGTCCGGAATTGGAATCCATCTATCCTGACAAGTTAAAGATAAGAAAACACTTGCCACGGAACCCAGGAATACACTAAGCATAACGCCATAACCAAGTGTCATGAAACCTTTTTTGTATGTTATTATTTTTGTTCTTTAATCATTTTCTTTTCTGTTTTTTTCACGCGCTTGTTGCTATACTAACCTTTTATGGTATCTATCGGGGTTATGTAACCTTTCTGATTCTTGTCCCAAAATTCGATATGTTTTTGTAACCCCTAATCAACTTGAATGAGTACAACTGTTGATTGTCATCAATGCATAATACTTACATCTGATGAATGGGTGCCAGTCATTGCTGGTTCTAAGAATAAGTAAGTATTTTTCATTTTTTACTGATTACCATATGTGCCATTCTTTCTATTTCTCTTATCTCGTTTACTTACTACTTGTGGTTTTTTGGTTCATAGGTTAATGTAAGAATTTGTGGAAAAAAAAAGAAAAGAGAGAGAAAAAAGGAAAAATATATTTTTTCTTTTTATTGAGGTCAAATATAAAACAAAAAAAGCACATGTCATTTATTGACTTGTTTGTTTGTTTACAATATTATTATTATTATTTTACAAAGCATTGTCTTTTTCTTCTGTATCCAAAGTATTTGTATTCACCTATTTTTTGAGCCTGTTTTGTATGGGAGATGCTTTTTTGAAGTTCCTTAATAGTTGCAGAATAATGACGTAGACCCCTTTTACTTCCTTTTGATACCCGACAAAGATGAAGCTATTTCTCTCAATTGTTATTACTTCTCCTCTCCTTTTTTTAAATATGTTCTAGCAAAACAGGTGAATCAACTACGAAACATATAGGAGTGATGAGAGAGTCAGAATGCGACAAAGGTCGTAAACAGTTATCATCCCTTTGGCCCATTTATTCTGCTTTACACTCATGTTCATTCTACATCAATACATGCTACATAAGAATCGTAAATAGAGCTATTAAAAAGACTTCCGTTGTAAAAGATAGTTGAAAAACAGGTTTTTCCACATGCACCTTCGCCGACACCGACAAGTTTACTTTTTATTTCTTTTCATAAAGGAACACGAAGCATATATGAATTTGAGTATTAGAATCTCTTATTATGGCTATTTAATTACTATTACCGCTTAACCAAAGTCACTTTGATATAACCACTGTGCAATGCAGAATGATTGACATTCTCTCATACTGTAAGCTAGAAACTACCATTTAAATTAAACCCAAGCCATCCACTATTGCCACAGCCTAAAATTTCCAACAATCATTGAGAATAAGCATGGTTCCCAAATATTTGCATAAATAAATGTACCAAGATAAAATTAAAGCTCGGTTACTAAGAGTAAATTCATTTATAGTGTTAACACGCAGAGATTTATAAGGGCAACCTTATCTGCAGTGAATGATGGCCTCAAGTAACATTCTGTCGCAATACTAAATGAATATATTCTTCACATTACAAATATGGCATTCTTTTGTAATCACGCGTCTGGTACAGTAAAAAAATACAGTATTGTAAGGCCATTTAAGTTACTTTGAAAAGAAAAGCGGCCATGTGGCTCCATTTTTTTTTTGTAATGTATCATATGGTGCCAAATGTGGAAGAGAGAATATCAACAGATTTTTTAATCTTCACTGAAAGCAAACTTAATAGGGCATCTGCACTTTCACTACAAATTAAATTAATATGACGTCAAAGTCCAGATTCCTTCAACGGAGGAGAATCGTGGCTTTATCACCCGTTGTATTCGCCACAAATAGTAGTAATAAAGTATTGGAGTGCTCTTAAAATCGTACTTTAGCTTTATATGAATATGGTACCGTATCATTGTACCTACACCATCTAAATCCACTTAAAAGTCGCGTTTTTTCATGTATGGGTAGATCACCCAAGCATAAAAAATACAAAAAATACAAAATTAGTTAATTATTATGTGGAGAGAGCAAATAAATTATACTAAATATCATCTCGTTTTAATATATTTAAAGAAGAATGGATAGGTGTAAGCATGGCTTGTATTTATAACAAATATAGAACACTACGAGAAATTTAGACCATTATTTTTACTTTCCTTCAAAAAGTTGCAAGTTTCCTTCAAAAAGTTTCAGTTTTCCTGCAGAGGGCGCAGAAAAGTTGGAACTTTTTAGGTTGTCTGAGAATTAATTTAATCTTATTCTTTCAAATACTTTACGTGTTCCTTTCTAAATGTCTCCTTTTAATTATTTTGAACAACAACGCGAACAGCAGCAATATTACCAACAATTGCAAGATCAACAAGAATACCTCATGCTAAAAGCCAAAGATTCTGATGTCCAGACTATTTGTAGTGCAATTGGTATGAATAACTTGATACTCCAACAGTCCATCTTTAGTGCATCCAAAGATAGAGCTACGGAATATGCCCATATGCGTGACATATTCCAAGCTCTAGGCTGCAACAGCACCTTATCTCCCTCTTAGGACCTGCCAAGGAAACTGGGGAGCCT
>VCJJ01002428.1:20530-34223 GCA_024139415.1 Backusella tarrabulga | reverse complement strand
TTTTAAAAAAAAAAAAAAAAAAATATATATATATATGTATATATATACATATACCTTTATGTGTATTGGATGATGAGATCTTAATTATAGTCAAAATAGATGTATAAAATCAAGAGTTGCACTAGTTTTGTAGATGTGTTTAGTGATTACATTGCTGCGACGTTTAGCATCGGTTGTTCACCTCTTTTTAGTATGGATGTATTTTTGGACCTATACCTTTTCCTTTTTTGGTCATAATACTAGGAAATCCAAAAAAAAAAGGTCCTATTAAGCCGTCTTTTAAAAATAGAATGCAAAACATGTAGCTGTAGCTGTCTTTGATTTGATTCATCAAGTGTACGAATGTTACGTAGCCATTTTTTTTTGAAAAGAGATTGAAGACAGAGTCCAAGAAAATAACTTTTTTTTTTAAAAAGGGTTGTTATTTTCAGGGGAGTTGATCTGGTAATACGTATAAATCATATGATTCAGGAATATTATTGCACAAAATCCGGGACAGCCTTTTAAGTTCATTCTTTTTTTCTAGCAAGCAATTACTGGATGAATACAGCGTTGAACACACCAAAATCATAAAGATATGCCAAGTTCATCAACTGCGTAGTAAAATTTATAAAAGTTTATTGTATCAAAAGGATTGGTTCGTCAACAGCTTAAATGCTTGCATATTTTGCTGAGAATTAAATAAACATCCTTCTCCACTTTTGACATTTTCTCTTTTTTCATATTTCTTTCATCAACTTCAAACAAATATAGAAATATCACGGGTCTCCATTGGTACAAAGACATTTGCACCAAAAGAAAATCGTTTATGTATTCTGAGGATGATACCAAGGCTTTTTCCTTTATGAACCAGTCAAAGTAGATCTCTTCTTCTGCCAGGGATCGCGTAAAGTTGACTCAAGTCTTCAAAAGCGGACAAGGGCCTGGTGATATGCGCTTTATTTATGCTGGAAGGCAGCTTGAGGATCTCCAGACACCGCATAGTATTAATATGCAGGACAGAGATAGTACTGATCTTGTTTTACGACTACGAGGTTGAGAAACAATGAATTTATACTCATTCAATAAAACGACACTTTACAATGTGATATAATTGCTTAATGAGGTGTAAATCAGAGTGTGCTTATTAGAGGTGCGTTATCAGTTTACAGCTGTGAATGATTATGTCTACTATCATTGCATATTTATTAATAGAGTGGAATGAGTGGTGCTATAACACATCAATGAAGAGAGCTGAGATTTTCAATAGTAACTTGTTTATCTTTTAAATTATACGTATTTTTCTACACTTTTTTTTTACCATTTCTTTGGCTATTATTTCCTGTCTGCTGCTTGGTCATCTAGGGTCAAGAAAACTGCTACCACCGGGCCGGTTATCGCCTTCCTACTCAGTAGTCTATCACGACGTAAGTATGAATGCCCTGACTGAGGAAGTGAGTCATTATTAACCTAGTTGTTATTGTATAAAAAATTACAAATGAAGAATAATTGTATCTACTGAATCTAGCTCTGTCCTATTGATGCGTTACTCGATTACTTTTTATCATGCTATCCCTCATTGGGATGTAATATGACTTTATGGACGTTGCTATATAGCTACCTATCTCTTTATTTGCACACTGTCTGAAATATACTCTTTATACATGATAGTTTTCTCTTTTCTCAATTATTCCCCTGGTTTTTCTCATTTATTTGAAATATTTTCTCATCAATTTGTAATTTTTTCTCATTTTCTTGAAAAGAAAACAGTACACTACATAAAAAAGAGTTTTAAAATATTTTTTGTTTTGTTTTACTTGTTCTTTTTCTTTCAAATCTTTTAAACAAAGTTTCCGACCGCTTCAATGCAATCAAGCTCACCACCAAGTTGGACTTGTGTTTCTTTTATCTTGGCGCAACATGTTATTCAAAATGAATTGCATAAACGCTTTTTAACGACAACTGAACAGAAATATTTTGAAGATGCGACCTGTTCATTAGCGACGTGGATAGGCTTTATGGACTTGAGTAACGAGACTGTCACCTTTCGAGTGAGAGCGCTACTTTATGAACAAATGATTCCTCACCTATTCAATACGAAATACTGCTGTCATGCAATTGTGCTGGAGCCAATGCTGGATCAGGCGCGAAAATTGGAAATACCAGATCAAACACAAATCAATAAGGAATGGGAATCTTTCAAAGAGATGCACTTGAAAAAGGAAAAAGATGACCAGCAGCAAGATAAAACCATCGTTAAAACTGAGCCTGGTATAACCCTTATTTTATGTGTTAAGTGGTCAGAACCAGCACTTTACTTATAGTGATTCATTTAGGCACTGAAGAAGGATCAAAAGAAGCATCATCAAACGCCATAAGCTCAGAAGACTTGACCAATGCAACAAGTCATGTACCTTTAAGAGAGGTCTTTCATACGCTGGAAACAGACAGGTCGGCTATGATTGAACAACGAAAACTTGAAGTAAGGCGAAAAAGGCAATTTTTTTTTCGTACTTATTGATGTGTAAAAAAGGAATTTGAAGCACAAGAAGAGCTAAACGAGCGCGAAGAAGAGAAAGAAAACGAAGCTGCAAAATCAGTAAGAAAGGTCAATCGATGACAGTTTGATCCTTGGAAATAACTCTCGTCTTTTTGTAGCTATCGATGTTTAATGCTGATGGGAATTTTAATTTGAAGGTGCGTATAAACGGCAACAAACACTAACACTGCTACTTGGCTAATTGTCATAAATCAGTATTTACTTCAAGGAATCGTGGCAAATAGACAAAAAACGTCGTTATCAGATCGTGAATTACAAAATCTATTGTCTGACTTCAAACCACACCGTTCAAAATGGGCAAATGATGATAGAGTGGGCCAAGAAGAGCTCTATGAAGCTTGTGAAAAGGTGTTGATGGACTTAAAAAACTACACAGAACATTCAACACCATTCTTGAACAAAGTGAACAAGAGAGAGGCACCCGATTATTTTGAAGGTTTTTACTCTACAGATATACAAGGTGCATTTCCTTTTATTCATTTCCTTCATTAAACTAGTCATCAAGAAACCAATGGATTTTGGCACAGTCACCAAAAAGCTAAAAAACCTAAATTACAGGTCAAAAAAGGAATTCGCAGACGACCTGAATTTGATCTATGATAACTGTTTGATTTACAATACCAATCCAGCAAGCGAATATCGAAAACATGCAAATGCCATGAGACGAAAGACGGACAGGCTGATGTCGCGTGTGCCTGATATTGTCATCAAGGAGAGAATGGAAACAGAGATTGAAGAGGAGGGCGATGACGTAAGTGACGAGGATGAGGGAGAGCCACGACGTGTATCAAAAAAGGTAAGAGACAATATACTATAAGCAGTGCCATATTGATATAATCATATCAAGTCCTCTGGTAAGCACACGGTCTCAGTGGAGCGTAAAACTATACCAGCATCTAGTAGAAATGACCGCAGATCACGCGAAAGGTCAATAGCACGCTCCTCAAGCGCAGCACCATTTACTACGGCAGATACTCCGGATACAGATTTTGTCATGACACCCGATGGTATGACATCTCACAAAACACATGGAGGAAAGCGAGTAAAGAAGTCGGACCATGGAGAAGACATGGACATGGATAACCCTGATGACAAAATGATGGAGGAGATGGATGATGATCTGGCTGAACTCCAAGACCAAGTGTGGAGAGAAACAACAAAGAAAACCCGTGCTAAATTAACAGTAAGTAAAGGGCTTGGTTTTCATCTACATTTTATTGATAAACTTGAGTAGACAGACGTCGAAAAACAATATCAATTTTCATTTGGTGAGAGAGAGGCGATCGTTCGTTCTGGGCTGGATATGACACGATTCTCGATGATGGAGCATTTGCACAATAAACCAGAGACTGTGAATAAGCTAGTTCAATGTGACGGTGAAAAGTTTGCAAAATGGATAGACCGTAGATCAGGTCAGAGCACAATGTTTGATGATTTGGACTTGGATTCAAGCGATGATGAAAATCTCGACGCTTTCTTTTCAAGAAAAATCACAAAGCCATTAAAAAAGGTCGAGGATTCTGCTCGATCTGATTTATTCCTGGCAGATTATCAAATGGGCAGTGGATTGCCGGAAATCGATGGCGTGGTTGAAACACTAGTCGAACCAACTGTCAGTAATGGAGACAAGGCTATTGCTAGAAAGTCGTCTATCGATTTAAGTCCAGAGGCATTGGCAACTTCACAAGGGTAAAACCTTAAATATTTAATTTATCAATTCAACTAACATTTATATGAATTTCTCTATACTTTTTTCAGCTATTCAAATTTATCCCTAGATATCTTCTCAGAGTTAAAGTTTCCAACCTACGGCACCAACCCTATTATGGACAAAAGCAATCGTAAACTCAAGCAAATCCGACACATGTACGCCAAATGCAACTCGATTAAGAACAATATACTTGTAAGTAGTTATCAACACACACACACACACACACACAATAGAGATGATCATATCATTTACAACCAACATAGATATCTACCCTGACATCAGCTATGGAAGAGGACATAAGTGGTCCAAGCTCGTCTCATGCTGAATCTAGCCTTACCGTATCAAATACATCCAATATACCACCATTTACTTTGGACCAACAATCAGGGAACCAAATGATCCAAAAAATATTAGCAAAGATCCTTACTCATGCTGGTTTTGAGGGTGCAAAAATAGGTGCACTGAATGTAATGACAGATATAATGACAGATTATCTATTGAACATTGGCAAAACACTTCGTTATTATTGGGACGATTGTGGCAACTCTATGGATGGCGATGTAAGTAAAAGAGGGGAGGTGCCACTTTCATGTTTTTGACATGATTTTATATAGGAAATGCTGGTTCACACTCTTTATGAAAATGGAGTGATGGATATATCGGATTTAGAAAACTATGTTCATGATGAGGTTGAAAAAGGCGTTGGTAGATTAGACGATTTACACCGTCGATTACAGACATCCTACCAAGAGCTTTTATCAGTGAGTGAATTATAATCATCTCTATGACCAATTATAGTTCTATGTTTACTGTAAACACAGTCATTCTGACAAGACCATTTTTAGGGATCTATTGACAAGCCTACCGAAGACGAAGATAATCTACTAAGCGATGAAGAAACATTTATAACGTAAGCCTTTTTTTTTTTAGTTTTTAGTTTTTAGTTTTTAGGTATTGATCTAGAAATCTAATTGTTCAAAAAAGTGGTGTATTCGGTGAGGATTTAGGAGAAGATTATTTTGGTTTTCGTGATATTGGTCTTGATAAGGAATACAATTTGGATGCACTTAATGTAAGTCATTATTCCCTACTCTTTCATTTAATCATATATTAAACTAATTACATAATGTAAATAGATACCAAGTAGACTTTGGTTTGGAAAGTCACAAGAGCATGTCAAAGTAGATGTGAAGTAAGTTTTACTATATTTTTCATCCTAACTATATACGTGCTAATATACATATTAACCTTTCTTTTATCTTTATTTATCTTACTTTATCTACTATACAAAAGGGTTGGAAAAGGTAACTCTAATAAATAACCTACAGCAATTTTTATATTCATCTAACATTGTACATGTGTGATATAGAAGTTTCATACAAATACCAACCTCCACCCGTCTTTGTGCCTGTCACTTCTGAAAAAAACATCATTGGACTTTTGAAACCGTTTTTTGTAAAGAAGTTATCAGATCCCAACAAGCCTATAATCGAAGATGAGTATGTTTTAAGCAGGAACAAGAATAGACCTCGTTATCCACCTACAAATCGAACAAATGCAAGTGGTAGAAAACGGCCCTCTAAGGATCCTTCATTGACCGGTGCCGCTGGTGGTGACAATAAGAAATCTAAGCGCAAACGTCCCACGGAAGAAATAATGGCCGAGAAGGCCGAACGTGCAGAAAAGAGGAGACAGAAATTAGAAGAAAAGGCACAGAGAATTGCAGAAAAAGAGCAAAAAAAGAAAATGAGAGAGGAGCTCAAGGAGCAGGAACGACTGGCAAAGATAGAGACCAAAGAAAAGAAAAAGGTAACACATCTGCTATAGCAAATAGACCTTTATCATTTACTCTTTTTTTTTTGAAATGTTTAGGCACAGCTTAAAAAGGCTAAACAGTCACAAAAAGGTGCTTCGGCTCCTCCAGAAAGTGATTCGCCTGCTTTTGCAGAAGAAGAGGAGTGATAAACAGAAAACATTGTAGATAAAAGAAAAATAATACCTTTAATTAAATAAATCGCGTAACACACATTCATAACTGTTTAGCGCCAAGTTATTAAAAAATTGGTATATATACTGCTTCAGGAATCAAGATGCAAAATAAGTCTTTAATTATGCTTAATCAAGTTTTACACTTAACGTGCACTGTAACCCCACAGCTAAAAATAAAAAAGTTGATTCCTCTTATTTTGGGGTAAAAAGTCCCACTCAGTTCCAGTAAAATTCATACAGTTACATGAAGGCGGAGAGAATCAATAACACCACACAGTTGTTGTATTGGTTTTATGTAATCATTCTTTACTTGGAAACACAAAATATTACTTTTGTTATAGCACATTAACAAAAAATCGAGCTATTATTATATTAAGTGTGACACAATTTATACCAAAACTCCATCCTTTGGTTAATATAAGAAAAAAAAAGTATTTAAGAATGTAATTATGTAATAGACAACCCTATTATATACAACCATTAAAGTGTTTAACGTTTTTAATAACGATACAAACATAAAGCTTTTTTTTTTATGCAAATCAGATTCAACGATGCATTTGTCGGTGCTACAAAGCTTTCGAATATCTTGATCTAATATTCACATGTAAGAGAGTGCCTCCTATTGGTTTTGCCATGGTCATTTTTATTAAAATAATTGATACGAATTATGCTGATGTATGATGTAACTGCTATACTAGAGTATAGCTTTGAAGTTCTAGACATATCAAAAACATCAATGATGTTACAAGATCAATCTTAAGATTGAAGAAGAAGTAGAATGACAATACCCATTGCTGTATTTAATAACAGCTGAAATGAAGCTTTTCATATTTAAAAAATTAAAGGTACAAACTACTTCAATTCATTCCTGATAGTACGAGGTAACTTTTAGAGCCAAAAGAAGTGCTTCTCTCGATTTGTTTATTTACATCATATCCTAAATAGATCCGAAAAATTGGACCAATTACTATGAGGTCACAGCTTAATTGTAACATAAGTAAAAACGATTCAATTCATTGAAGAATGATTTATGATACACCTGATAATAAATACGAAGTTTAATAAGATTATTACTTAATACAAGGATGTGCTAATACAACCTGATTCGTCAAAGTAATCAATTCAACTCTTAAACTATAACTCTGAAAAAGAGAAACGCTATCAACTTAACATACCTAACGTTTTATTTATGGGTTAGTTAAATTTTAGATACTTAAAACAAGGTAGTTAATACTTGAAAAAAAAAGCCTGTGATAAGCCTATATTCCTCTTGATTTTAATGTAAAGTTCAACGTGTCGATTCAATGCACCACTATGCATTTTTTTTATTAAAAAGAAGCACTATCTCATAAAACAGAATCATATGAAAATGATAATGTAAGCACTTAATGATATAATTTCATTATCAGACGTTTTGATAGAATACTTATTTTATTGTTCACCTTTGCATTTTCTTTCTACTATTTTTTTTTCTGATTTCAAATCAAGTAAACATATTACTAAAGTTTTCATTCATCCATACAGTGCAAAGTTTAGTAAGGAGCTTTTTCACTAATTCTTTTTAAAATAATGAAACTGAATTCTATACATCCCACGTATTTTTCCTTTTTAAAACTCTCGGAAGTTGTCTAAATGAAGAATAGGTTGATGATACCAACTTGACGAATAAAAAGCTGTATTTTAGGTAGAAAAAGGGCATTGTAGAAAAAGTATGCTTGTGTTGCACTAAAAACGTGGTATTCAATTCCATGTGATTGTTTTTAATATTACGCCATCAACTATTACTGGTCCTATTAAGTCAAACGGACCTGTCAGAAGAAAACATATAAATACTCTTTAATTCAATTGAGATCAGAGATACTATCATCAAAATAAAAATAAATTAAGCAAAACTAACTCAACAACCAACTCAACAACCAACACTATAAACAAAAATGAAGTTCTCCTTTGGTCTTATCTCTTCTTTGGCTGTTCTCTCTGTTGCCATTTCTGCTGCTCCTCTCGAGGAGCGCAATGATGCCACTAGTTCTGTCTCTAATATCTCAGCTTCCTCCACTATTTCTCCCACCTCTAGCGTTGTAGATGCTATGCATGGTGCAAAGGCCACTGCTAGTATAAGTATCATTGGCGTAGAAACCCCTGCTAGTGGAAGCTCCACTCTTAAATATGCTCCTATTTCCATCATTGTTCCTGCTGCTATCGCTGCTGCTATGAACTTGGTTTAAAACTTTATAGAACATATCCATATACCTTCTTCATTATAGACAATTTGTATTATTATATCAATACCTCATATAGACACTATCTTGATGTGCAAAATATCTAGAATGTAGTAATATCATATCCTTATAGAACATAGAATTACATTTTAAACAAAATAGAAATATATCATGCACACCCACGCACACAATTAAATAAAATATTTGAAAATATCACTTTAACTTATACTACAAAACGATCACCAGCAATAACCCACTGTTGGTTTATATATATATGGGCTTGTAAGCATTTTCTTTTCTCCGTATTTTTTTGGTTGTACATTTATAACATCGGTTCTAATAATGCAATATACCAAAATATAATGTCATCACATTATAGCTGGAGAGAATATATTGCTAAGAGCTGTATTTCAAATAGCTAAAAGGAAAACCCAAGCCAATGTGCATTGTGATTGCTTTTCTTTTGAACATTTTTCAAAGTGTCACTTATACTCCCCTTCACTAAATGTCACTTATTACTTGAGTGTAAAAAATAAAACACGATGGACGTCTGTGGTTTTGTAAAATATGCTAAATAGTTTATAAGACGTGCAAGGTAAAACTCAATTAATTAATGAAAAAAAGATGAGATAAACTATGACTTCAGTAAAACATATGACACCAAGTTTAAATAAGAACGATTGTCTGATTTACAAGATAGGTATTTAATTACCTCTATTGAAACTGGTTTTCAGATGAACCAATGAATGCTTAATTTTGTTTTTGATAAGACAACAAGGGATGATTTATCTTCGAACAAAAAGGATGATAAGCATATTTGTTTAAGGTTTATCATGTGAATATATGAAAACCATCTGACTTTTTTATTATTAAAAAAAAACAAGTTCGTTTTCTTACATTGGGCTATATAACTTCTTTTCATAAAGAAAAAGAGGCTAGTGAAAGTAAAAAATAGCAAAAAACCACCTTTTGCGTTTTTTTTTTTTTTCGTTTAAAATCCAAACTTTGTAATGCTGCTTTTTAAATAAAAAAATAAATAAAAATAACGAATTGGTAAAAAAAAAGTTCTCTTAATTGAAAAAATGAATTCAATATCATCTTTTCCCCTCATAAAATGATATCTCTTAAAAAGCTCTCTAATAACTTATCAGCCTCTTTTTTTCCCGGTAAAATATGTTTATCTTTATTTTATCTAAAAATAGCATTAACGCAAAAGCATGCCTAAATAACTCCCACGGTTGTTTTATGCATAAAACGAAGGTAAATCAGGGCCGCAAAAACTGCATCGTGTCTTCTGACGATTGATATCAGACACATCTCTTTTCATTAGCTCATGACCAGCTATTTTATCAACAATAAAAGTTATCATATCATAGCAAATTGTCATTACATAACCTCGGTCTCATCCCCCTTTTTTATTTGTTTGTTTGTTTGTTTGTTTGCTTTATCCTTATATCATCATTAAAAGTGCAGGAAAAAACTCTTATTACTAACACTCCTACTCCTTCCTAAAACACAAATTAACCAAATATATAGTTTGAATTAACTTTAACAAAAATAACTAAATAACTCGGTATAACGAAGGATATAGTAGTAATGTTAAAAGTTTAGGCTTTTCAGGTCATTATTTTCCACATGTTCTCGTTAAAAAAAAAGTCTCACGTGTATATCACTCGCTCCCAGACTCGTTATTTTACACAAATCAAACTAATGCTTATACTACTCAATGTAAGAGTACTAATTCCGGCACGGTCTACATTATGCGTCCTTTTCGCATTTAATGCATGACTACCAGTCTATCGTATCATCACAACACCCTGAATAGATATCAAAAAAGAGTGGATAATGTTCCTAGCACAATCACTACATTGGTATATCACCAGGACTGATTTGTACCAGGTATTGTGGTAATGATGATCGCGGAGTAAGTGACCTGAGCCTGAGCATACTACAATTAGAATGAACTATGTCATTTTCTTTGCTCTCCCTCTCTCTCTCTTTATCTAAGAATACTTGAGAGTATTTGTTTCTCTTTCCAAATTAGAGGTAAAAGCTATCATTTTATTTCCACTTATGGTTTTAAAAGTCATTTTATAGCTCCCAATGTTTTAATTATGGAATGACATGCTGGTCAATGTAGATCGAGCTACACCATATTTGGAAAATAAGAACCAATCCCATTCCTCATATAAAGAAAATACAGACGGATGCTTTAGCATTGACGTGCCTTATTCTTGAATATTAGGATAGACGATGATCCTTAGATAAATTCTGAAAAATAAAACAAAATATAGTTTTGCTACACACACACAAGGTTGTGGAAAGGGACGAAGTTATGGGTGACTTGACCTTATTACTAATTGTTACATTGCTGGTAATCGTGATCTGGTCATGTCTGCGCTACACTGTTTTCATCATCTTGAAAAACATTTGTGATTTAGACAAGCTTGCTTGGTTCAACGATGTTTCACGATAACAAACATATTTTGTCACTCTAGAAAATATCTCATTAACGGAGGATATGAAAAGGAGAAGAACGTATTATAAAATAATAAAAAGTCGGGAGTTTCTCTTCCGTTCTTAGCATAAAAAAGGGAAGAATAAATATAAGAGGAATAGGGTTAAAACAGAAATACAAAAAAAAAAAATTTTTTAAATGGTGCAGGTTACACGAAGTCAACATCTTTATTACTTTTTCTGTACCATAAGAATTGGCAAAAGATAGAGAAGTCAAACAGGAGCGTTCCTGCACTTCCTATCAAGTAGGGTAATGCTTCTAATAGTGATTCAGCGGTCTGACCAGGATGAGTTAAAATGCTAAGCGAATAAGTAAGGTTGCCCAAAACGGCAAAGAGAAATAAAGTTATGGCAAGACCCTCTACAGATTGACGACGGCGGTTCTTGAGCAGCTGAGGTATACGGGATAAAAGATAGAGCGTTGTGCAGATCCAAGCAAAAACTCTACCAATCCATAAAGCGCTTTCTTGAGTAAATTCAAAACCACTTTCAGAGGAAGCCGCTGACATTGTTGTCATAGTACTAAGTGATGATGCAGGTAAATATTGTGTGGTTGCAAATAATAGCATGGCCATTAATTTAGAATAGTTGGTATTGGAATAGTCTTTAGCGTCTAATGTGTACCATTTTGAAGGAGAAGCCGAGGATGAAAAGGGCGTTAGTTCATTTTGAACTTGAGGATGTGAGATATTAAGCGGTGCACAATCTGCTGCTGGGTGCTGAAATAAGTTGGAAGGAACCTTCTTTATGTCCATGTCTGGTATAATCAAATAATCGTGTTTTGACTTGATTTTATTATAATATGTCCACTGGCATAATAGACAAATGTCGATGGATACGAAATAGATTCCAAGGTATAACTGAAATGGTAGTTGGTGTGTTAATATGGCACCTATTAAATTAGCCGAGTCTCCTATAAAATCAATAAGAGTTAGTTATGAATAATGAATAATAAATATTATATAAATGTATAATAATTTACCTGCTAGCCAAATAGACAAAAAGTGAAGACTTAAGCCTTCTGCAGAGCCTGCTCTATAGTTTTCTATTAATTGACTATTAAAGAATGTGTTAGTACTTTTATAATTTATTTTCCTAGTGAGAGAATGACTTACGGTATTTGGGCATTAAACCAAAAGAACATTGAGAAATAGCCAAGTAATAAGCTGATCGCGTCCTGTGGCCCATATACGCATTCACCAAATAAGCTCTATAATATGGAAAATGTTGGTTATTTGAATGATAAATAAAGAAATAAAAAAATTTTATTAAATTACATTTATCCATTGTATATACGGAACACCGTCTTGAGTAGGTATGCAGACAGTCATTATTATTAGTTGTGTAGTAGTAGTGTATGTATATGTATAAAGTGTATGTTATTTACAAAATAAAAAAATTAAAAAAAAATGATATAAGTGAGAAAGAAAAAGGAAAAGGGCTTAATGAAATGATGGATTTAAATATAGGTTGATTTTTTTAATCCCCTTGATTTTATGCCCTTTTTGAATGTAGTCGTTTTCTATCAGTGAGAGAGAGATAAAAAGAAAGAAATTACTTTATTAGGAGATACAAAGGTTGTAGAAAAAGGGAGAACTGTGCCTTTATATACCTTATGATAACACTAGAATTTTTACTATTCCGATGACTTAAGAATACCCCTTGCGGAGTTGATATAATGAGTCATCAAGTGAGTCAGTACTAGTGACTTTATTCTGAGTTTGACCTGGAGGGGTGGCCTTTCCCCATTACATTTAACATATAAAACAAACAAAATATTCTAGTCTATATATCTTATTACTTTTCTTTGTCTCTTTTATATCAATTTTTATTGTTTAATTATATAAACGTTCAATCTTTGTATAATTTACTATTAAAACGATAAAAAGCATTAGCCATTTTCTAACAAAAAGTAAAAGTGATGATGGAAAACACACTAGTTGTGGACCAATGATTATAGATTTTCATTTGTTTGCAATGACAGTTCGTCATGATGAGTTCCAAGTAAATTGTCATTTCACTGAATATAATGCGTGTATGACCACAATAATAATAAAGGAATCAGGTGTTTCATACCTTTATGTTTATCATGGTGATATTTAACCATACTCGTTCAATCGACTAATTAGTTAATTAGTCGATCCTTTGTAAATATTTGATATTGAAGGGTCTTGCGATAAATATTTGAAAACGCCTCATGGCCCTGAATATCAACCAATGATAATGGGCTATTGTGATTTAAAAAGTATATCACAGTTGTGTAGCAGCCCATGGCTTAGTAATAAATTAGGAGCGTTGACCTTTTTTTTAATACTGGTTTTTTAGTGAAAATTGGCGCCTTTGCAAATCCTTTTGGTCAAAAGCAAAAAAAGATTTCGCCAATTATCACACCCTATTGGTAAATAAATCTTTGCAAAAGGCAAAACCTTTTTTGCAAAATAACAACCCTTTTTTGGTTAAGTTACAAAACTTTATTGGCGCTTTTACAAAATTAATTTGGTCAATGTATAATATTCATTCGCGCAGGGGAAAAGGATAGAGAGGAATTCAAGTTACTGGTTTTTCAGTAAGAATTTGCGAAAGTGGCAAACCAATTAGCCAAAAGTGGAATTAGATTTCGTCAAAGTGGCAAATCAATTAACCCGAACCAAAAAGAAATTTGGTAAAATATTGACAACAACATTCGCGCTCGAGTGGCTCAAATCAGCATCAATTAGT
>VCJJ01002428.1:3503-20520 GCA_024139415.1 Backusella tarrabulga | reverse complement strand
TTATGAAGAGTGTTTATATTCAAAAAACAAGATACAAACAGGAAACTATTATCACTTTGACATTTGACATATTTGATCCGATCATCATTGATTTTTGATCCATGATAGTAAAGTAATATAACATTGATTATAATTTGCCATCGTCTTGACTGGTCAACTTGATTTTAAATAAACAAATCGTTGCTTGCATTTACACGCACTTTTCTCTTCTTTGTTTTGTTTTTCTTCTCCTACATGTATTATGTCTGAACGAGTTATCCAGCAAAAGAGGTACATACGACAACTGAAAGTAACTAAAAGAGAATGCTTGTTGCGAGAAGAGGAATAATGCTGAAATAAGTTATACGCCTTTTTATAGTTACTATAAAATATGTCCATTTTGACACCATTTTTTTAATAGGAGTTGCTTGCACAAGTTGTGGAGGAGAAGGCCATGCAGATGCACGGACCCAAGCCTGTGTCAATAATCGTAAGTATATTATATCGACATTTAACTTGATGTATAGAAAATGTATCTGGTTTAACACTTTCCTTTCTTTGTAATATTAGGAAACCATCATCGGTGGGTGACATAAGGACAAGAAAGAGAAATGAGACGAGCTGGAGAAATGCAACTTCGTGAAAGCACTGCGAACCCAGATGCTGACCGCTGCTCTGGATGTCTCAACGACGACTGCCTACCTCACTCGGATAAAAGTCACATCAGCTGCCATGCTCACATCATAAATATAAAGGACGTAATGAACAACATTTTTGGGAACAACTATCAAGTAAAGACCAGAAATTGTACTTTGAAGCACGCTCTTTTTGTTAATGGCCAAAACAGAAGAGAAAAACTACGATTAAAATCTGATATAATCAATCAAGTAAACAGAGTAGTGAATTGGGTGAGAGACGTCGCGATCAAAATTCAGCTCTTCGTCCAATATTAAGTCCTTGATAGATTCTCAAATGATCTTGATGTTCTCCCTTCTCTCTTCACCTAAAATGGCATGAATGGTTTCATGCAATTGGTAACTGGTAGACTCTCGAGTAACAGAAGTAGAACAATGCCACCAAATCGGAAATCGGTATTCTAAGAATACCAAGCCATATTTGATGACCCATCACAGCCTATGTCGCCACAATTTGTTGGATATTCAAGCTGCTTGCCTCCAATGGTAAAGACTCTTGCAACGTCAAACAAGAACTGTATTGTAGAAACGTTGAGGCAACGGGTCGAATCCTACCTGTGCTTCAGGATGAGACAAGAGCTTCCAATCGAGGTAAGATTTTGATTAAAAAGAAGTGTGATTTACTGGGATATCTATACGTATTTATTTTTTATAAAATACTTGTACACAGATATGACCTTCCAAAACGCTCATGAAGGATATCTCCTCACATATGTATTCTATACTTCCCCATATTGAACCTGAACCAGTACCCGAAATTGAAGTGACTGAGGTTAGAGGTGCGATGAATAGGATTCTCGCTGACCAGGATATGTTGGGTTCTTCTGCAGTCAATCCTACAACTTTAAAAGCAAACGTCCATATTTACGCAAAGATTCTCTGGAGATTGCTGAGAGAAATGGAAGATGCAGCTGAAGTTGATCGTGGTATGGAGATGTCAGTTGAGTGTAACATGGGCTCGTTAAGAGAACTGCTGTCAGATGTTACTCAGTACCAGGACTTACCTCATCGAAAAAGACAGACGATTGCCAAGTCAATGCTGAAAATGATAAAGGCTGAGGCGGAAAGAATCAACATACAATACCAACTAAAGCCTGAAATTATCACACAGCTTACTGACATTATTAGAGGGACCAGATGCTGAATTGACCTATCAAAGAGATATGTTTCTGGGGAGCCAGGGATCGATAGAAGCCTGTGCTTTTTTACTGCTACTTCATCCAGTGCAATTTCTACCCTTTTATTTACCATACTTCCCGTATTAAATCTAACCTAGAAGTTCGTCGTGTTTGATTTAAATGCTTGGAAGCACCTACTCCTCGAATGTGGTGTTCAGCTTCAAGAGAAACCAGAGGTTTTCCCAGGGTTTGAAAGCATACGACAAGGCACTGAGATATTTGAGGAGACTTTATATATAAACAATGTGCGATTAGGAAGAAGGTACATTCAATTTTTCTAAAATGGATCTGCCAAGTATTAATACCATATCTCTTTTTTTTTAAAAAAAAAAAAAGTGTTGCAAACGTACGGCGCTTCAACCGTGCTCATCCCCTGCGAGGTGCTTCGTACATCTTTCATAACTCCATCAGAACCGACGGCCATACAATAGAGTTTACTTACAGTGTGGGTCACCACAAAATGATAGTCTTCCAGGATTAACTATGGATGATATGAGGGGAGAGAGAATGGATAGATTCCATGTTTACGGAGCGGATTCTGACCATAATCACCTTTTCACTGCAATTGATCAACTAAATAGCCTTGTTAGAGTCTCCAATAACGAGTGGTATGCGAAAAAAACGAAAACTGGACTTCAAAGGTAAATACAGAATGATTGTCTGAGATGTCATTTTTTAATCGCATTTCCATACTCAGGCTTGCAACTTGTGCTAGCATCAGACAAATAAGAGGATGGAGATATTTGATCGGTTCAGTGGAAAGAAAATCTCCTTGTGGGGGGTGGTCCAATGTGACACGTGCGACCACCACTGAGACAGGGATATGAATGCCGCTGCCAACATGTTGTTTCTTGGATTGAATAAGCAAAAAGGGTTGGATCGCCCAGATGTATTTACACATCGAGACACTGATGAAGATGAAGATGAAGATGAAGAGTCTGATGTATCCGAGGACGAGGATGGACATACCCTTCCTGATGATAGAGTTGTTCCCAACCAACGGGGTGAGTAAGCGCCCTCAATGCTACACTGTGAAAAGATAGGTGTTTTGGAAATAAAGTGTTCTGGATCCACCACTTTATGTAAGAGATATCATCTTGGTAGGTCTTTTTTATTTTCATTAAATATTTGAAGCATTACTAACTCTATTCTCCAAAAAAATAGTGGTAAGTAATGATGCATTTAGAAAATGATAAAGAAATACGTGTAGATGCTAACGGTCAGTTATAAACAACCCTTTACCATTCTACTTTTGTTTCATTAATGTGAGTATAAAATTACTTTAAATTGACCTGGGTGAGCATTGTACTGAGCTTGTTATCTTTCTTTCGTATACTTTACTCTCACTTTAACTTGGTTTCATTTCACTAGCTCAACAACACCAATATTGTTGCACCAAATTGACCAAATTTCTTTCCGGTCTGAACCAATTACTTTGCCACTTTCGCAAATTCTTACCGAAAAACCAGTAAAACAGTATGTTGTTTTTCGCAAACACATTTCTAAAAATAGTGAATGAACGAAAAGTACTCTCACTGCATTCTTTTGTATTCCCCCTTTTTTCCTTTTCCTTTTCTTTCTTTTTTATTTCTGAAAAACGTTAAATAAAACCGGAGCTGTCTTTCAAAAGGGATTTTGGAACTCGAGAGGAACAGAAACATAAACTACAGCTTTTCTTCCTCTTTTTATATTATTCTTTTTTTCTGCGGCGTTCGCATGTCTTTTAAGCGTAGATTGTCAAGTACTGAAATATACGAGTATTATCCAACCTTAGATCATTATACCATGGGCTCTAAACAAAGCACGCAGGCAGCTGGCCAATCTTTTCAGAACACAACAAAGAGAAAGCGATCGAACACTCAAGCTTCTCATCATACCCAGCAGATTCTAAGTCAAATTGAACATAAACCCAACGTAGGTGCAAGAATGCCGTCATCAGTGTAAGCAAACTTGTCTTTTTCCTTGGCGTATCTGACCTTGTTTTTCTTTTTACCGTTTCCGTTATAGTCCACAGGTAACACACTTTTCTTTTCCTTGAATAAGGCACTCAAGAGCTAATCAGTAACTTCAATTAGTTTAATACTCAGCAATGTGAAGAGCTGTTTCAACATTACGCTGACCCTGACATCCCAAACATGATCTCACCTGATGGAACACAGCGGTTCTTTGAAGATTTGGGATTATCAATAGAAGATGTAAGATCTTGACAATTTTTTGTTTGTATGTTTGGCTAAGTAAATATATGATTTGATCTGTATAGGCGCTCATATTCCCTATTGCCTGGAAAATGCATATTTCTACTATGGGTAAGTCATCAATAGGAAAGCTAGAGTGGATTAATAACAGCAACGCAAAACAGGCTATATTACCAAGGACGAATGGATGACAGGCATGAAAGAGCAAAAGTGAGTAAAAGGGCTGCTATTGGGGCGTGCATAGTTACTTATTCGTTTGATGTTTCAGAGCCGATTCCATCGACAAGTTAAAAGCTAAGCGCTCCGAGTTTGAAAAAGTATTTTTTGATGTAGAACAGTTTAAAGAAATGTACAAGTACACGTTTAGCTATGCAAAGAACAAGGATCAGAAATGCATGGATGTTGATGTAAGTGTTTGTTTTATTTCGATTGCTTGTTGGTATAACTTTGTTGTTTTGCTATTCCAGACTGCTGTGGTGCTGTGGACGATGCTGTTGGCTGATAAGTTACCTATTGTCCACGAGTTTGTCGCCTTTTTGCAACAGCAGAAACCCGTCAAGGTCATTAACCGTGATCAGTGGCAGAGCTTTTTAGATTTTGCCTCGCAAGACTTGAACTGCTATGATGAATCATCCGCATGTAAGTATATCCGCATGGATTGCATGTTTGTATATTCATAGTATAAACTCACGTTGCTATTGCCACTGATAAATAGGGCCAGTTTTATTTGACGAGTTTGTTGATTGGAGGAGATGCTAAGTCTTCGTTTGACGAAATCCATTTTTAAATACCATTGTTACTTTTATACGACAGTCTATAAATCAATGTAAAGGAAATAAAAATATGTTTACAGCTTATATGCTTGACTTTTTAATGATATGAATGAACATTTTGGGTAAAAAAAAAATATATATATATATATATAAAAGGAAAATGAAATAAAGGGGGCCGAAGTGATGAATTATTTGTTCTCAAGAGACAAATTATTAACGGCTGCAATATCACCTTCACTCAAGAGTTCTTGTTCTCTTGTCTGATTCTGATCCTTATTGCGAAGAGCAGGATACAAGAAATCCTCTTCTTCTTCATCATCGTTGAAAAGAGTATTCACCTGCATCTTCAAACGGGGACTGGCAGGAGCTGATAGAGGTCTTGGGATCTTAACATGTGAATCAGAACTTTCCTCTTCTTCATCATCGATAAAGCTATCGGGGTAAGCACGGCGGAGCGCCAATTGACGAGCCTTAATGTATTCAAGTCCCATTCTCTTCCAATCCAAAAGATCAGATAAACGCTCTGTACGATTACGCTGGTTAATACGTTGACGACGGGTCTTTTGGACAAACTGGAACATTTGATCACACAACTGATTAAGAGAATCCTCCACTGACTTCATACGACGATCTGTAATGTAAATACCGTAATCGTCGCAGTTTTCAATATTCTCTTCCATAAAGCAACCAAAACCAGAGAGATTGGTACTAATCGAAGGAACACCCATAACGGTACACTCAGCAGGAGTATAACCCCAAGGCTCATAATAAGAGGGGAATACACCTAAATGACAGCCACGCACAAACTCTTCATAATCCAAACCGATCAGTGGGTTGTTTGCGTTCAAGAATTCTGGATGGAATACAACCTTGACACGATCCTCTGAATTATTGAATAGACCGAGACGACGTAATTGGTTCAAGACAGGATCCTTATTGTCATCAACAATGTTGTGGGTAACAATAGGAGGCAAAGTGGTGCGCTTCAAGGCAAATACACGACGTTTCAAAAGAACCTTGTCCTCATCAGACAATAAAGATGAAGGGTCGACATCATCCAAACGGAGGGCATGCTCATAAACGCGCTTACCAACACGATCCTGAATTTCACTGACAGTGGAACGTAATTGACGAGTGACAGCTTGTCCCTTCAAGGCTTCTACATTGAATGAGTGGGTGGCAGTAGGCATGATAATGAACGCAACGACAGTCATCTTTGAACCAGCAGCCTTGAGACGGGCATTCAAACCTAAGTTTTAATGGGGTTGGAACCATAGAAAAGTGAAGATTTAAAGCGAAACAAAAAACAAAAACTTACGAGCAAGTGATTCTACAAACATGTCTACACCTTTGTTGCGGTATTCGTAACGACCAGCAGTAAAGATATAAATGGTGTTTTCAAGATCAAAGTCATAATGCCCATAGAAATGACCACGAACAAAGTCATTGATCTTTTCCTTACTAAGAGCATGCAAGTTTTGGAATTCATGCATAGCTGAAAACTTGACAACATTCAATCCATTAGGTAATACACCATCTAATAATTAGAATATTGACAGTAATATCAAGAGAGATGAAGAAAAAGAATAGAATATAAGAGTAAGAAAAAAAATCGAAACATTCGAGTTTAATCGCAGTAGCAAATGTTTTGTTTTGTTTTGTTTTGTTTACCTGGTTTGCGCTTCAAGAGATGCTCTGATTCATAGGCAGTGATATGAGATACAGTGGTAAAGACATCGGAACAATGAGCAGCACCGCGTTCAATACAATAACGATGGTAGATACCACGCTTTCCAGCTTCTTCATCAACATCAAATTGAGAAAGATTATTGTAAAAATCTACGGAACCAGCGCATAAATAACGACCCAAAAGGGTAGCATGAGTAGTGAAGACGGTACAGACGTCGAGATGACGTTTTTTGATTATAGGGATTGCAACACCAGCTAACCATTCATGGAAATGAGCAATAATGGCAGGATCACCAGCCTTATTATACTAGATTGTATATATAAAAAAAAGATGATGAGTTCGGGACAAGAATTTTAAAACCCACGGGAAAAGTTTTTTTTTTTCTTTTTTTTTTTAAGTAGATCTTTTTACTTCCACCGAAACATAAGAAATTGTATTATTTCTCCTTACCTTTGGTGTCAATTCACCCAAGAACCAAGTAACCATGTATCCGAGTAAAATGGCGTTATTAGTTTCGAAATCTGCGGTAGGTGAGGGAATGCCAGCTGTACGCCAAAGATCACCCTTCCACTCATCCAATTTATGAGCAGCACTGCCAGTGTCAAATAGCAAAACATATGGAGATCCTTCAATTAACCATCGACCATAGAGATACTTGATACCATGTGAAGACATAGAGTCAAGAACTTCTTTGATTTTATCATTAACAGGCTCACAGGCTTCTACTTCCATAGGTGCAGTCTTGTAAGATAGTGGACCAATCAATGTATATCTATCACCAAACTCGCGTATGGTGACAGGTACTTTGGTCTTGATGACGGTGTAAATACCACCCACTAGGTAAATAAAATCAGAAAAACCAATCCCATACGTAATAAAATAGCTTGTTTCTTCATTGAAAAACCCGACACTACTTTACCTTTATTTGCGACCTCCCATGCAACCTCAAACAAAAGAGGGTTATAGACGTCTCGTTGAACTGTAGTCATGATATATATGTATGTGAATACTTAATAAACAAACACAATAAGAAATAAGCTTGTGTGTATATGTTTGAGTGATGAGAATAAGGAAAAGAAAAGATCAAAAACCTTTCAAAAAAAAAGAGAGACAAAACGAAAGGAAAAAAAAATAATAATGCAGGAAAGGCGGTTTTTTATATCCTTCCCGGACTCAGCACGTTGGAAAAAACATTTTTTTAATCACCGCTTTATCTGTGGCCTCACGTATCATCTTAGATGTATTGTTTACTTACTTACTTTGGAAAAAAATTGGATTTGTTTACTTGTGTATACATGGAGTGTGCCACAAAAAATGACATTGGTTTCCTACAATCATTGTGTTTTACCCCAAGATTTTTGACTTCATTTGGAGGTGTACTCTTTTTCCTGTTTAAACTTGTGATTTTCAGTACTTCATTTTTGGTCCCGCACTGTTCTTGAATGAACAAAGTGAACAAATATTTAGTAAAACTAAAAAGTTAAATGGATATTACGTTTTTATAATTGATAATTGATAAAGAAAGAACGTGTTTTCGTTTATTTTTTTTATTTTTTTTACCGTTTTCGGTGTTCTCTTACAGAGAAACCTTAGATTCTGTGGCTCAATTAAGATATGACCTTATGTTTAGATTAGTAAAACTTACATAAATTTTATCTTACTATTAACTTGGATTATTTATTACATAAAACCTCAGGATATTTGTAAAGTATAGTGATCAATTCAATGGGTGGAAGTAAATAGCTGATATCGATCTTTTCTTCTGTGGAAAAACCCCTCAAGGACATATATTGATTGATTATTACATGCCCCAGGATATTTTGTACTGGATTTTCTTTCCCCTCTCTCACCCTCCCAACCCAAAAGAATGACTCAATGACTTTCATATCGAGATACTCTAATCTTAAAATATAGTTTACTATTCTTTTTTTTTTTAAAAAAAAAGGATCTTATATATTAAATATCCAGTACTTTGAAAGATTGTACCGTTTGACTTTAGAGTTGATGGTACTACATTTACTTATCGGATTACATCTATCTGTGTAACATGTCACAAAAGCTTGGATCTCTCTTTTGCAAACTAATATAATTCTAGATCCAAGACTGAATTTATTATGGGAAGCTGAAGCAATACAAGAATGAATATCTGAAAGATTAAACCCGCTGTATAAAGTTCAAATACTAAAATAAGAGTCTACAATACTATTATATTCTCTTTAAAAGATGTTTGAAAAAAAAGTATATTATGTAAGCCAACAAAGGGTTATAGAGTATGATTTTGTAAGTCTATTAAGAAATAAAACAAAATAAAAGGTATACATAGTTAGCTTTGTGTAAATCTAATTTATAGAGAGAGCGATATAAAAAGATAAGTTAATAAACTAAAAGGAAAGTGTGAAAGAGAAATATCCATATGAGTAATTTTATAAAAAACTAGGATACGGAAGGTTAAGTTATCTAAAATATCAGGGTCAAATGTAGCCATTTACCACCTAGCTCAGGGACAGTTTTACGAACGCAGTGATCGCACACTTCTCCTTATTTGAATCCAAAAAAGTAAAAAGAAGAATAAAAAGAAAAGTCCATAGCACTGAGCTCCGCGCCAAATACTATTCTACAGGCCAAAAAAGAAAAGTATATGCATGAAAAAACTTGAAGCGAAAATGTCCCAGATAAAAGATATCATGGTAATAATAATAATAAAATTAAGCGCCGATGAATACAACTGAAAGTAAACGGCTGATTATTTTTAATAAAGAAAGCCTGCATAAAATGCGTATAGAAAATATCAATTTCTGAAACGAATGAAAAACTACATTTAAGAATAAGTTGATAGCTCTTGAATGAAAATGGCTAAGCATAATTAAATTTGTTTCTTAAAGAAGGTTTTTTTTTCCCTCCATTGAAGTTTCAATTCGACAATCCCTATTTACCTGCGAACAACAGCTATTTAAACACATCTAAGCAATGATAGTGTTTTGATCATCGAAAATTGTATCATGTAACAAATATTTATCAAGGGAAGAGGAAGTGAAAGACAGCAAAAAAGAATATTGAAATAGCATGTTAAATATTCCATGACTGTAATACGATATATACGTGCTCAAGTCCATGGAATCGGGTTCTTTAATATGGTGTTTATCATCCTTTATCAACATAATTTGTATTTAAAAATATACCAATTAGCCCTTCAAGGGCTCATTTTAAGTAGTGCAATAATGATTTAATCAAACTTATTTTTAATCAATGCTTATCATGCATTTTTTTTTATCGATGACTGAAATAAAAGGGCCTTCAAATTTTAATTTCGTATATTTATTGATTTCTTATTTAACTCTATGGTTTATAGCTATGGTTTGTTTGTTGTTATGTTTTACTCGACCAAAACATATTTTTGATTGTTCTAGAAAATCATTCGTCTACTATGAACATGCACCCATGTTGGTATTTAATATCACATCCTTAAATCCATACCCAATTCAAGCTTTGTATTTAAAAGACACTAATGAATACCCCTGACGCTTAATTTAAAATCAGTGATTGGGATCATTTAAGACAAAAACCAATAAAAGACTGTACTCACCGTCAAAGATTGACATCGGTTACTTTAATATACAGTTCTCCTTGGCACATCGCAAGTACTATAGAGCGCAGAAAACAAGATTTGTTTTGCCATCAGTAGACACCAAAATACAAATTCCTTCTTGGTCAAAGCATTAAAAGACTAAAAGAAATAGTCAAGCTAGGCCAATTAGATCCCTTTATTGTGTTTTTAGTTCAGGTAAGACGAAACGCTAAACATCATTGCTCTGTCATTTTTCGATAACCACAACGCATAGTATTTTAAAGAATTACAATGTATTAAAAATGAATATAATACGGAGAGTGCTCATGGGGTGAAAGAGTAAAAACAATCCTTACCACATGGAAAACCAATCCACCTTCAGACGGTAATGGTTTAGGCTATGCTTTCAGGAAACAAAACCATCACCATATTTTAACTCTCATCGATGGTTGACTCATCAATGAACCACGATAATAAGTGTGAATCTTGGATGATGAGAAGAGCAGGGCGTATCATATTGCCACATGATATTTTAAAACCCCGATAAAGCACAACAAACGGTGACTTTAATTAATTTGACCCATGAACAAGCTTCTTCCAAAAGAATCTATATAATAATTTCATTTATTTTTAAAGTATCAAAGTTTGAGCTTGTTAAATGCTGTAGATGACAGGATACTCGAGCTGGTATATCTCGATTAGAACTACCTGATTTGGAATGTCTCGATTGTTTTAAATTCTGATTGACCTTAACATAAAATATCTAAAAGCCGCCAACAGCCTACTCATGTCTCACAAAACTATAGTAACTGAAGATGGTTTCTATATCTTTTTCCTTGTTCCTTTTTTCTTAAAAAAAGCATCTTTCTGATAATTCAATTCAGAACAAGGGTATCCTACTGCATTATCAGTATGCACTTAAATATATTTTCTGTGTGAGAATTAAAATCCATTGACCAACGATAAACATGTCTCAATCAAGTAATATTAAAAATCATGCAAAAAAGAAGCATATAGAAGTTTTTATTTTCTGAGTATTAGTCTATTTGACTTGAATGTACAAATGTTCGATATGAAGTCGCACCAAACGTGTTCAAGACACGAAATCCAGAAGAACTTGATTTAATTGATCGTGAGAAAATATAGAGAACCACATCGAATAAACTGAACTAATTAACTTTTCACAGATAACAATTATCAATATTAAAACCCATGTACTCTCCCGAGCTAAATCATAATAGCCGGAAAGAATGCCCGCTAGGCTATAAATTAATTATACATCCTCCAAGACAGATAATGTAATAGTCAACAATAGCTCTTTCATATGAAGCATGAAAGAGTAAAAAAAGAATAGAACTTTTATTCAGCAGAAATCGCCTCATCAAAATTATGCATGAAGTGCAGAACCAATCATCCATATTTTCCAAATTTATTATCCCATGCCCAGCCTCTGGGTGCACAAAATTGCATTGTTCCTAAAGAGTAAGTACTTATATTTCGAATTCTATAAATCGAGAAAACAAACGCGATAAGCCGATCTTGATAAAAATCTTGGGTTTTTCTTCATTAGGTTTAATCGAACAATTTTTAGTATATAAGGGAAGTTTTTTCTTTAAAAAGTCAAACCCGTTGTCTCTTTACTCTATTTATCAATCTTATCCTTATAATTCAAAAATGCATATTACAAATACCAGTTACTCTGCTCAAATATTTGTTAATACATCTGATGAAAAATCTCGTAGTGGGTGTAGTTTTTGTGAATTCTGTGGTGTTGACATTACTCTTTTTTCGTACGTATTTACATTCACCTTTCATAATTAAAGCTAATATTTTGTCTTGTGTTTTTCTTCAGACATGAATTTTGGTGTCGTCTTTCCGGTTAAATCAAAAGCAAATGCATATATTATTATAATTTTACTACGGCATCACTCTTTATACCCTGCTTAACATGACCACAATCGTTTCTTTTTACTTTATATTTATATTCATTTTATCGTTTATATGGACTTATATATATTGTAATCCATCTCTATGTATTTTATGTTTCGATTGGCTTCTATAAAAAAAATTTTTTTTCTGATCCAAGTATGATTTTAACGGGGTATGCATTTTCATTTTATTTTAGCCAATTAAATGATTCAAACAATAAAAGCGTTTTATTCTTCGAATACTATAGAAGGTTTTAAAAATGTATCTTAATCTTATTTTTTGAATGTAAACACCTTGCAAAAATAATCCGAGATTCCATTCTTTTAAATAAAAAAAAATAAAAACAGAAAATTTTGCTGGTAAAGTAGTGATGGAAATCTTCAAAAAAAATTAAAAACAGGAATGTATCGTACGTACGCCATTCACTCTAACATTGTCATCAAACAAAAAAGGACAAATATTTAGCAATCATTAGAAAACAAATCAATTTGGATCACAGCAGCGTCCCTTTTGATCCAAAATTACAGAATTATTATGAGTAAAAAATGATAATACAGTTTTCATTTATAATGCTGTATATGATATATCCACATGTTTTAACTATCAACGCTGGTCACTTTATATGAAAATAGTATAGCTACGAATAAATATTATTTTTGAGTAACTATTAGCTTGTATAGACAAGTACATAGTGCTTACTTTAATGATTTATACGGAAAAATCATAGAAGGTACCAGATAACAATAGAACATGATGAGAAGAAAGGAACATTCATGGATTCTTTCAAAGAAGGATGCCGAATATCATACGTCATATATTTCATTATTATCAATGTCATTAGCTTAATGGGTGGTTTGGGAGCCCGACGTCCTTTTTAGGACGTTTTTAAAACCACCCATTAATCTAGGCTATGTGCTTTCATGGAATCGATTTATCCTTTTAAGTACTAGACATGACGATCTTATTATGTTTAAAATTTTGAAAGAATTACATCAGCAAAATATTCTGTTTTATTTGGTTGGATATAAAAGGTAATGCGAAGGCGAAGTGAACATGATGAAATTCATTGCTAATCGCACATAAAAATTAATGTATGTTCCATCGTAGTCCACTCGATATGATGAATTATTACGCTTTATTCTTGGTGGTAAACCCTTTTTTTTTGGAAGCATAAAATTAATGACCCACAGTTGTTGTTTAACTCAATAGAAAAGAACTAACGAGATCTGTCCTTTACCATATCGGGACCATAATTGATTGATCTTCATAAATATTGTATATCATCTGTTTACAGAAAGTACTTATACAATTAAAGATAATAATAAGAACAATTACAGGCATAGCTTTTTTTAAAAAAAATTCTAATATTAAAGAAATTTGATTACATCAAACTACGTTTTCGCGCTTAAAAATGACCACAATCTTTAGAAAGCGAACAAAATCTAATTTAAATATTATATTATATTGTGTTATATATAGATACTAATTATCTATTTATTTATCCTTATGGAATTATCTCCTCATGTGTTCTTTTGCTCTTAAGATGTATTCTAGTTCTGTTTTTTGTGGAACATTCGAACGAACAAGCTTTATTTATTTACCATGAACATGGAATTCCTCTTATAAGTTGTGTACATAAATGATATATATATATATATATAGAAAAGAACTTCTTGCCCCCGTCATATAGAACTATGGCGTAGAAATAAAACAACAAGAGCCCATGTAATTAGTTAGGTTATTTCTCTGTATTACAGTTATACTTTTTCTTTAATTAAAGTAATAATAACATAATAATAATGGGGACATCAAAAGCAAAAAAGAAAAGAAAAAAAAAGCAGTGTACAATTTTATTTCGATGATGGTTTATCGTATTTCGTTTTCCAAATCCAAGAGTTCCCCATGATACCCTGTCCTTGTTTATCGGCCATACGGTAGTACTTTGCAGCCAAATGAAGATCTTTCTTTGTGCCTTGGCCATGATGATAGCAATAGCCAAGATCATTTTGCGCCTGAGCATCACCTAGATCGGCAGCAATTTTGAAATAATAAACTGCCGTTTCTTTATTTTTTTTACACTATATAGAATGGTTACACACCATTGTTGCAAAAATAATAATAATAAAACTTACTCCCCAGCCATATCGGAATGAGACTCCAAGTTCATAAATTGACATGATTAACTCTCCCTTCGATGCTGACAAGTTGACAGTCTTTGAAACATCACTTAAGTCAGTTACTGCATGTTCAGCTGCTTTTTGAAGATAAAGAAAAGCCATCGGCTCATTTTTTGTACATCCCTAGCATCATGTAGACTTGAGTTAATATGTTCATCATACGATTAGTTTTATAAAAGCTTACCCAACCATGCCTTAATGATACACCATATAAAAACATTGCAATTGGTAATTCCATGTTGGATGCTTGTCTAAAAAGCTCTGTTGCCTGTTCTAGCTTCCCCGTTTCATGTTGTTTAATACCCTCATGGACCAAGCGCTCTGCTTCACCGGTAGACTTCAAGGATTGCTTCTTTACAGGCGATTTTCCCGCCGCCTTTTTATTTGGAGGGAACATGGTATTAAGCAACGTGTTTGGAGTGGGTGTCAGGGGTGAACTTGAAAGGGGCGATGATCCAAATGGTGAATTGGGACTGCGTCCAGAATTGGGAGTAGTTAAACCTGGTGTTGGTAACTGTAGAGGGGAATCATTCATAGACGAAGATCGTGTTGGTGTCCACATGGTACGGTTGGGAGATGAAGTAGAGCGTACTGGGGAAGCAGGGATTACAAGCGGCGTTAAAGGAGGCTTGGGTTGCTTTGTAGAGGCCGACACACTCGATGACAGTCTTGCTGGTGGTCTTTTTTGACGATGAAGTTCGTGATGTTGATGTGTGGTGGCACTATTGCTACTAGTTAAAGTGGCGGGAAGTAATTTAGATCCATTAGAATATAATGTGTTGTGTTGCTGTGTAGATGGTGATGATGATAAATTGGACTCATATACAGCCACCGAAGGCTCTGGAGTAGTGATGTATGCTCTCTTCATATGGATTGGTGTAGGTTCCTGAATACTAGCTTTCACAGCGGTTGGAGGTTTCATTGTTCTAATTTCTGGTCTAGAAAGAGGTTGAGAATATATATTTTCATTATGATAATAATTATTATTATAAATTGGTTGTAAAGGGGTCTTTGGAATGTAATGCTGTGTGTCTGAATAAGGTGATTCAATAGTAAGCGTTGCAATGTTAGGCTCTAGATATTTTAAGTTTAGATCTACAACTGTGTTAAGTGTGTGTGTGCGTGAGCTTTGTACCTATATATGTTTCACGAGAATAGCCATAGTCTGGTTGAGCAAAACTTGAAGGATCTACAAACGATTCTCGTTCTAGTAAGCTCGTTTTTTGTAACGATTCCGTTCGAGAAGGCTTATAATAATAGTTAGAAAAAAATATTTTTCTCTCTTTTATTTTATATTATTGTACCTGTCTTATTTGATTAGGTAAAAGCTAAAAAGCAAAATAACATTAAACCATGATTTGACTTTATTATTTCTAAAAATAAAAATAAAATAAAAATAAAATAAGGCTATAGTCTTCTTACAGTAAAATGCTCGGAATTAGGAGGCGGGACAATTCTAATGTAGTAATGAAATTAGAGAAAGGAGATTAACTTTTGCTCATTAGTTAAATACTACCTCGAGTTTGGAATAACATAGTCAAAAGAGTGTTGTTGTGGGATACCTGGTTGATAATGGGCCCTATTCATGATCGAAGACGAGAAACTAAAACGCTTTCTCTCTCTCTCGGAAAAAATGGACTAAATAATGAAAAAAGAAGGAAAGGAAGGACAAGAGTAAAAGAGAGACCAACTCATAAATGCAGAATAAAAAGATGAATTTATTATTTGAAAAAGGGAGGCACTGATTTCTGTTTAAGGCTTGATGATCGTGCTCTCTGAAGCCTTTTTTGTCGATTGTGTATCACTTTAGTTATTTAATTTTTTGTAACTGCATTTTAATTTTTTTTGGTTTCGTTATAAGATCTACAATATATGTTTATACGATTAATTATATAGCATTAAATGGCTATAAATATCATAAAAAAAAGTGTAGGGAAGAAAAATGATAGTACTTTGATATGCTTCAGAATGTAAACCTTTTAAAAACTCGTAAGAAATTAGTCGCATTTCATTATATTTCATTCCAAGTTATTAGCCTTAAATTGATTGGTCAATGCTCATATCACTGTCATTTCATTCACAAATACAATAGATGGAACCTGGCTCCCTATTCTATGTATACGTTTCAGCCATCAGGAGATGGGAAAAGATATTATAAAAAAACACCCATACAATTCCAAAGAACATCTCATTCGTTTTTTAACAATTTAATAATAGAAGATATTTTGCGAAGTAAATTTTAAACTATTTTTGTGTTTGCAACTCCAATTTATTCAGAAATCAATTAGGGAGATATTTTAGTTCAATCAATGATGTGACAAAAAGCAGGTTTCCCAAGGCTTATGACATCGAAAAAGAGTAACAATCGACAAAAATACATATATCTTGTGTGACATGAGCTAAAAATAACTTTTACTCATAGTAAATGGCAAGATTTACATTCTATTGCGCTAAAACCGACCCAATTAGATTTATTTTTAATTTTTCAAAGGAACAATAATGTATACAAAATATGATCCAAATGGTTATTACCAATTATCCCTACAAAGTGATTATAATTATAGAGCAGTGACTATTAGAGGTAACACAACCATATAAATAAATATTTGATATCTAGATAAAGTATTATGCTGTCACTGTTTTGATGCACGAATATCTATCGATAGAATTGCATAATAAATAAATGCGTTTTGCGCTAAAAGCGGGTTGCATATTCCGCATGCTATTTTATTCTTATTATCGAGGTTATGATCAAATTTGACAATGATATATGAGATTTTAGCGTTTCGTTTATAGATAGATAAGTTGAAAAATAAAAAGCTTTTTTATTTATTTA
>VCJJ01002427.1:151062-161331 GCA_024139415.1 Backusella tarrabulga | reverse complement strand
TTTTTTTTTTTTTTTTTTTTATCTTGAAAAAAGCTAATACTTACACTAAGGAAAAAACCTCTGGAGTTGAAACCGCAGCTTTCGAAAGGAAACCATAAAGGAACAATCGCTCAACCTCATTCTCTGCTAAGCTCAGCATACCAACCAAGAAAGACACCAAAAGAATACCATTGGTATTATTTGGGATATCAATGACCCGCCAAATCTTTGAATAGATATCCCATTTAGTATCAGTGTTCTCAGCCTCGATCTCTGCAATACCAGCTAAGCGTAACAGCTCACGAAGAACATCATTTTTGGCAGCAAACGGTAAAAGACCACATAGATAGCCTAGACATGTGTGGTCAATCATATTGGGACGTGGTGCATTTTTAGATTCAATTTCTAGGAAAGTGGTAAGACACATAAAAACAGCATCACGAGCATCCGCATGTTTAAAACCTCGCAGGAGAATACCGGCCACTGCAAATGAGAATTGGGTTTTGAAACTGAGTCCAATTTTTTTATCGATTTCGTCAGCAATAAGATCATAGGGTTCACGCGATTCCATAAGAACAGACTCCATGGACTGGTAGTCAAAGCATTTATGGGTATCAAGTGTACGTAAAATAATATGTAAAAGATTCACTGCATAAGAGAATATAATTGTATGGTTCATTTCGATCAACGAAATGGCCATCCAAAATATGGGCTTTAAATATCTTGATGTGACAGGAAGGCTGTCAATAATGTTGGTAAGACACATCAAAATACTGACGACCAAGTGAGGGTTTGATTCATCAAAGCGGGCTAATTCATTCTTTAGGACCACCAAGATTTGGAACAACAGATCATCGTCTACTTCATCTTGAGAAAGGCAGCCCAAAATAACAAACGAACGGGACTGTAGAGCGGGATTAACTTGGAATGACATACTAGTTACAAGACTCATCCAGCGAGCACGCCATGTATTTGCAACATCTAAATACATATATTAGTAAACATTGGAATGTATATTTTCTAACATAGTATAATTTTTTACCTAAATTAGGAGCAGCATATTTAATGGCTTCCATCAACAACTTGACAATAATTTCCAACGACGATAAGCTCACAAACTCAAGGTTATCGGACATTGTTTCTTCAGTAATAGTAAAGGAATTGGCGTATGATTTGTTTAGGCCGAAATGAACACGGTATTTACCATCGCAAACATCATCCAAAACATATTTAAGCTTCTTTCGGTTTTCAGAGTCGATTGACTTGTTTGTCACCAAAGCATGAATGGTATTGACCACAAGTTCGTGCACCGATGAACGAATGAGAGTTGGACCATTTGATAAAACCAAAGACACAATATGGAACACTTCAGCCACATATGGTTTTTCAACATCATCCGAGTAAAAAGAGATCATGAGTAAGAATCTTATCAGACATGCAATTTCAACCCAAGCTGGATGCTTCACCAAAGTGACACGGCAATTTTGTGAGGTGCCTTGAAGTACTCTTCTGGTTCGACTAATGACTTTTCCACGGATAGAATTACTTGCCATGGTGACAATCGTATCTGCTACAGACTCAGCTTGTACAGATCCAATACCATTTTCTACACAATACTGAATCATGCATTCTAAAACTAAATTATGGAGTTCTTCAACTTGGCCTAAGGTCTTCCAAATATTCTTTTGAATATGTTGATAGGCCTTCAAAAAATATATAAAACATGAATGATCCATATATAAAGCAAGTCACTTTCATTAACTCACCTCTGATTTTTCAGCCGTTATCACAATAAGAGATCTAATCACATCCTTGACCTTCGAGGCTTCTTTTTTCACTGGCATATGTATAAATAGGACTAGGTTCTTTAACCAAGGTACCATGTATTCTAAAGTTAATAATTGTCTAGCTGGCTCTGTGCTTGATCTATTGTATCCAACAATGCATTCATTCAAAAACTCGAGCGTCAGATGCGCTTCACTTGCAGCCAAGTTCTCACTAATTCTCCTTGTAAAATCAACACTATTGAAAGGTATACACAAGTCTAGCAAAGATAATTTCAATAATGTTAGTGATCGTACATGTAGATTTGAAAATGATCATTTACCTCTAGCACTCATTAATTGATGCGCAACAGAGAATCTAAATGATATAGAGAGTGAATAGAGTAGATGATAAGCTGCCAAACGGAGTCCTGGATCTTCACTTCCAATATTGAGCAATGCCATATTAAGAATACGTCCTGGTACATCTGCTGGTCTAATACCATGATTTTCAGGTTTGATGTTGGAATCAAAGTTCTCTTTACGTTGCAACAGATACTACGAATATATATAGGCATAATAAGTATAATGAAACAAAATAATATATCTATAATAAAGTACCTTGTAGACCTCCTCTCGGTTAGGAACCAACAAAACTAAAGTAGACTTTCCATTATCATAAGAAATATGTATTTCACCTTCAGATGGTGATTTTTTACTGGGTGGGATTGCAGGTAAAAAGATATCAACGAGATCAGTCATATAAAATACATTATTCAGTACAGTATTTAAACTCCAGAATATTTCTTGCTCACGGATCTTTTAAATAAAAATTGTTAGTTTTTTTTTAGCAACGGAATAACGATGGAATACACTTACGGTCAAGACTTGCAAATGCTCAGATCCAATCTTAATTTTTACAGGAATCAGGTTCTTGAAATTAGAAACCAGGTATCCACTTTTGATCACCATACCCATTTCTTTTTCGATTTCATCTGATACAAAAAAATATTTATAAATATAAGAGGGTCAACTCGTATCCTTTTTGAGCACTTACATGTTTGTTTGGGTAATTTGACTTCAGAAGGTGATATGTATTCATCCAAATCACTGATTGTGATAGCAAAGCGAGTTCTTTTTACCAGCTTATTGGTCAGTGTACGGGGCAATTTACGGATATAGCGCTGCATGTGGAAGTTTGGATTGAAGAGAAGGAGCGTCACCAAATAATCATTCAACTCGCTAAATACAAGCTGAAAGAATTGAGTGAGCCAGTGAATTGGAATTTCATTATCTTCACCAAAGCAACTCAGGTCAAACAGCAGCTCAAAAGGATGATTTAGAAATGGTTCCATTACCTAAAACAATTAAAAAAAAAAATGAATAACGAACTCTCTTTCTTTTTAATATGTGCACTTACTCTAAGCATATAATAGACGAGAAGCTCAAAATCAAAGTTTTCGCCTCGTACATTACGACTGATCACATAAAACACAGGTCGACCACCACGAGACACGCCACCCTTATAAAATATGTTGAGTGAATTGATATAACTCAAATCACGGTGCTTGTTTCGACGTATAAATTCACTATAATGATTATTTGCATTGACAAGCGCATAATTTCTTGCAGCATTGAATTCTCTGTGCGCATGTTCGCTAGGCGGGCCAAGCTGTGCCAGTAAATTGGACAATTTATCCATGGTGCGTTTTAATTCGAGCATCTTTTGTGTATTGTCGCTTGTTCTTGATCGTCGGACAGATAATTCACGTGAAATCCTATCTAAATTATCGGAAAGATAACGATGCAGACTAGCATAAGCGGTGGGGTCCATGCGCATACCACGTGTACTTGCTTTTACTTCGGTGGCGTCCATACCGGGAGAGGAGAGCGAGATTTCGCGAAGGAAATTGGCAACTCTATAAAGATTGGCAGTGATAAAATCATTGAGTGAGATCAAGTGTGTTTCTCTGGCTCCAAACATGATGTTGTTTGCTAAATTTTGCATCATGCGAGTCGCTTGCAAAAGTAATTTGCGTGCGTTTTTCGATTTGGGAAGGGTCTGTTTAGAGAAACCTGATGTTTCGGGTGTAAGAATGGCAGGATTGAATAATCTCAAAAATACAAAGCCACCCACAGATGTCTTGGATGCGTCTGGAAATCGCTTATTGACAGCTTCAACAATGAAGGAGAGTTGTTTACGGAATAGTCTAACAAATAAAAGAATCAAGTTTTAATTTGTACCTAAATTTGATATACTCTTTTTTTTACTTACTTTGGTGCCTTGCTTGCGGAAGCACAAATAGCATCCAAGAAAATGGCTGTAGCATGGCACACATTTTGTTTATTTTTCTGAACGCTTTCGTTGAGTCCTATTTTTTGAGGATCCATTTCCCAAGTTAACTGGTCCTCTGGTAGTGCGTTAATAGCTTCCATAGCAGGTTGAAGAGTTAGACGAATGTAATCCACACATACGCGACGGGCAAAGATCGAAAGTAAACGAGTGGTCATTGTGGTTCCTCTGAATAGCGTTGATTCTTGTTCTAGATAAATGTAAAGTTGCTATTAGTATCTACACAATATATCCTATTAATAACTGTTCTCCTACCTGTAGAGTATACTTCTCGTTCAATCAATGATTTAAGTAGAACCAGTACCTTATTTCTAGACTCAAAAGTATGCAAGAGAACTTCTGCAACACCAGCAGCATCACCCGAAGGACAAACATTACACAGTGATAATGCGACTTCTATATCTGATTCAACAACAAGCTTATACAATAGATATGAGCCTTCTAATATTTTATATGTATGGATAGAGGATGTGTGTTACCTCTACGAGTTTATCATAACGCTCTGTAACAATATTTTCTGCCAAAGTATCAAATTCAGCACCCTCATTTAGAATATTTGTCATGACCTGCATAAACGCTGTTCTTGTTCGTGCATCTTCATGATAACCCATCGCAAGAGATGATTTCAAACCTGCATCTACATTCGCACTTAATAAGTTGGATAAAGCAGTAACTGTTGTGTCCTTTAATGGACCCCAATACTGGTATGAGTCGGCTGGTTTAATCGATAAATGATGCAATTCTCTTTGACGGGGTAATGCAATGTTGGTATCAGAATTGATATTAAGAGTTGATTCGGCCTTTATAGTTAAATGATGTTAGTTTCCATATATAAAACACCTTTCTTCCAACTAATAATAAAAAAAAAAACTGATGTGTCTAACCTCATATCGATGGCATCTATCCAAAATCTGTGTAAAAAAGGTGAAATATTTCTGAAAAAGACGATTTTTACTTTGGTAACGATCTGTGTTGTCTCTATTTTGATCTGGTAATTGTAATGGAAGTTTATGAACAATTGTGACAATGGCTTTCAAACAAGATTGATCGAGATCCAGCTGAATCTCCTTATTTGGCGAAGTATTCTTAGCTGCCGTTTTATTTGTTGATCTCTACAATAAATATATACAAATATCAGCTGATGATGATCGACATAAATATTTCTAGTTTCAAAAGAGCTTACCAAAGTAAAATCGCTTGTCCACTCAACAATAATTTCCAATAATTTATTTCTCACTCTGACATCATCACGTACAATCACCTGCTCCTTTCTAGACATCAACGCCTCTGTAAGATGACACATCATAATCATAATACGCATGGCAGTATAATTATTATGAGGTAGTTTGTTGATATAATTTGCAAATTTTAACACCAATGTACTGAAATCTACACTTAATAAGCAATCGCTTGGATCTGTCAGTCTGTCAAGAATCATCTTGAGCACAAGTACAGCCTGCTCTACAAAAAGCGTATTGTTCGCTTCACGAAAGACTTCACCATTACTGTTGAAACAACTCGACATTGCGCTTTCTAGATGGCGGAAAAGGACAGGGTATAATGCTGGTGACAAGTCGCTTCCCAGCGTCTCCTTTACGCTCTCTCTAATGATGACATTTTCGGATGTCAGCAATTCAACCATTTCTCGCACAAATCGATCCGCCAAAGAGAAGGGATTACTCATCGAAGAAGTTGAGGAGGAAATGGACATCCGATCGCTCGCCCCCCGTCTTTTACCATCATCCGAGATATCATCGTCCAAATCATTCACTAGTCGACTCCCACCTAGTGCTGCCAAAAAGCCTGTATAGTTCTGCCATTCTGTTTGTTTCTCATCATCCGTCTCAATACGTGCCACCGGAACAGGTGATGCCTTGACTGTGGAATTTCGAAGTAATTCATGTCTTACCAGACCGCCAATTTTCTTTACAGGGGAATTTATCTGTTGCTGCTGCTGTAATTGCTGCTGCTGCAATTGCTCATATGGATCACGTAAACTATCCATACCGAAACGGCTCACTACCTGAGTGAGTATCTTCCAGCGTCTCCATACCTCCTCCCATGCATTTAAAATTCCCGGTGTAGGTGAAGTCATCATGCGCAAGTATTTTCGTATACGTTTTTGCTGTGCCTTTCTTCCAACAAATGGCTGTTTACGGAGACCGTGAACAATAGGTTCTTCATAAGAAAGATCTTCATAAATTTCAATATTGTGACTAAAAGTCATGATACTTTGTTGTGATTCAATTTCCTCATCAATCATCTTGGATTCTGCACACATCAGCCGTAAACATTTTGTGGTCAATGATCCTATATCTGGAATAGGTGAACATAAGGATACTAATAATGCTACCTCCAAAAGCACTGAAGCTTGGAGTCTATCGTGTGACTCCATCGGTTCATGGTACACCTCCTAAACGCCCAAAAAAAAAAGGAAATATGAGCAACATGTTTTACTTGGTTAATGTTGTATATATATACCGTTGTTTCAGCCAAGAATGAATTTCGCGACGCCAGTACTTTTGACAAAATCTCGAGTGAAGTTTTTAAACCCTCTTCATTCTGTCTTACATCCATGACTTGACGTGATAGCAGCATGGTGACTTGTGATGATATTTTCCAAAAATTCGAGATGAGCATTTCAGATGTTCCCCAGTGATAGATGATGGGTGTATCGTGCAGTTTCAATATACACTCGGTAACGGAAAGACGCATGCGTTTATCGTTATGTTTTAGTAAATTGGCCAAAGTAGTGAATACAGGAATAATTTCTTCTGCTTGTACATTTTCACCCTAATTTGAAAATGAATAAGTTGACAATGCTCTATTTTCAATAGTACGCAAGAAATCCTCCTCTTTATAAAATACCTTTAAAGCTGTCAGTGGATCTAAGCGGAACAATTTTAAAATGCATCGAAGTGCACCTGCTGAATTTTGTACTTTAAAAAGCGTTTTATCAGCAGCACCGTTACCTGTTTTTCGTGACCCCGATGTTGCACTTGATATATCTGATCTGGCAACCGGTGCACTCATTTCAGCCTTTGAAATTTGAACAAATATACGTCGTAATATTTGGCAAATAAAAGGATACAACTGTTTTATTGTAGGACACCAGGGCATTGGGTTTTCATCAGTTGCTATGGTTACACACGCACTAATAAAAGCATGTTTGAATATAATGGGTGTCTCCTCCGCCATTAAACTGGTGGTTGCCATGTCAAAAAACTTTTTCGAGTCAAGTCGGATGGAAGAAAGAATATAATCCGTAACGAGCGATTGATGACTGACGGTATAACCTAAACTTGATGTAAGACTATCTACTGAGTTTGATCTTGAGAAATTCCAGATTTTCTCTTTTAAAACATCCTCAACATCTGCTGCAATGTGTCGTAAAATTGAATCCTCTTCCTTTGGTGAAATATAAGTGGCCGCTTTACTTAGGTCAGTATAACACATTGTTGCTATTTCTTGAGTGCGAGCAGATTGCAATGCCTTTTTTAATTGTTGTGGAAATGCCGTCTAGAAAAAAAGAGAGGAAGATTAGTCCCTCCTTTTTATATATGATCCATCTAAACATACTCTGCGGTTTTGTACGCCTCTTTCATCCAAGAAGGCCTGCAATAAAATATCAGGAGACAGTGTTAAAAGAATGGTCTGGAGTGGCCATAAAATGGCCTTTTTTCGTGAGCTTTCAGCAGCTCCATTACACAAATCAAAAAGCACTTCTGAACCAGCGAGCAAACGATTGTCGCTGGCACAAATCTTTGCAAACTGCTGAGGTTTCGTCTCGATCCATCTCCAAATAGCAGTTCGCATCATTTTTGCAAACAAAAGCTTTCCTTGTGGTCTCATATTTAAGAAATAGTGACTCAACTCTATATAATAACCGCGACGTCAGTAAATTAATATAGCCAGTGATATCAGCTAATGTACCTTGTAACACAGTATGTAACTTTGCAACATCCAAGCAAGCAAAAGAGAGTAATCTCACATCAGGAGGATTGAAATCCGAATTGTCATTAGTGATAGAACTGAGAACATTGACGGCATTTTTGATCCTTGCATAGTAAATTGGCCAATTACTGGCACTGATGTAATTCATGATTTTACCGGCGGTATTATAAACCTCCCTCACATAATCCATTGTCTGGGAATCGCTCTTGGAAGAAGCGGTGGCCAATGCATCATTTCCATGCTCCGACGAAGTCACTGTCAATTGATCGTTACGTTCCTCAATGATGTGCATCTGAACAAGGTACTTTGTTAATAACGTCAGCAAGTAGTTGGCAAGTGCTTCATCCAATGGTGGTACTTGTGATAATGAGATGAAATCGGGCGGCCCATTGATCTGATCAACACTGGTTCTCTCTTTTCTTTCCAGTGGTTCGTCCTCAGTGTTGGTATCAGGTGGCGGTGGCGTATCTTTCTTGTAACATACCAAATGATGCTGTAGGCATGCAGATATTAATCTCAGGATGAATAATTGTGACTGTAGTACATCGAAAGGTATATATGGGTCGTTAGAAGGTGAAGTAGGTTGCTGAACGTTCTATAATAGAAACACAAGTAATGGGGGATGATGTTATTTAAGACTCAGATTTTTTATTTTTTTTTAAAAAAAAACTCTAAAAAGGTACCTTTGATATTGTTTCCAATACAAGACCAAGTTGATTAATTACAATAGATAGTTTATGTGCTGATATTTCGATAATTGCCGCCACTACGAATTACATATCAGGCTGATATGTTAAAATGTAATTTAATAAAAAAAAAAAATACCTGTTTGCTGCGTGATAGGATCCTGTTCTAAGCTTTCGATACTCCTCCCACTGTTATTTAAAGGAAGCTGAAGAAGATAGAATAGGTTATTATTGTATGAAGCGACCACTATAAAGTCGGCTTACTCGAACTTCCACTCTTCTTATAAGGTTCACTATTAACTTTGAATTTGCTCTCATTATGAACCGTGATTTACGAGATTCCAATTAACATAAATTAAACTACTATTATATAACAAACGCAAAGAAAAGCAAGAAAGTAAGAAAGAATAATAACAAAATAAAATATAAAAGAATATTGGTAGTAAATATAAAAGGCAAGAACAATAAAGTATTTTTTATTTTTTTTATTCCACTTTTTTTTATTTTGGGATGGTCAAGTCAGTGAGATCTCCCACCCTCTTGACCCTCCGATCAAATACCCTGTACCACTTTCATAGTCGAGTAAAACCAAGACACCTGTTATTCATTGTTTCCGTTTTATATTTGTTTATTTATAAATGATCTACAGGTTAACACTCTATTTATTTTATTTCCTCGCTCCCATCTATTCAATCTACATTTTATATCAGTATATTGCTGTTCGTCTGCACAAAAGAGAAGAAAAGTTTGGAATGTTACGCAGACATGTCTTTGAAGCTGATGATAAATCTGATCACTGGGTCTCACAGTGTGTTTTGGAATGCTAAACTGCAGGTTCAAAGACACGTCTTTTTTTTGTTACACCAGATATTCAAAAAAAGGATAGAAACGGTCTGTATAACTGTTTTCTGAGTTTCAGTATGTATAAAAGTCGATTTTTTTTTACCAGAACATGAGCAAGAAAGCATTTTATAAGAATTCAAGATTTAATCTCAGTAGACTGATCCCCTGAGGAATAGAAAAGAAAATATAGAAGAAGTCATCTAAATTGTACTTGAATAGAATATTTATATCCAATTAGAGTGCATCAATCTAAAATATAGTTGAATAGCAACTGTTGTCCTGCTTGCAGATGGAATGAGCTTTTGTTCATTATTAAGCAAAGTGATAATCTTTCGTGGGCCAGAAGTACCTTTTTATAGTGTCACAAAACAGGCTTGGTCCACATTTTATTATTTGCACTATTAGCAGCTTCTTTTTTGTCATACTTTTTTTCATGAAATCTTCAATTTTTAGGTATACTAATAATAACCATTCTTGTTGATTAATAAGAGTCTAATTAATTTTATTTTTATATCATTGTGTTTGGCTACAAATACAAGAAATTTTATTCGATTCTATCAAGTGAATCGAATTGATTTGGATCGGTGAAATGATGTAGTGTAAAAGAATAGTCCCTATTTTAGTTGCACATTATAAATGATTACAATCTAACTTGTTTCTTTACTATTATCATTACTATTGATAGTAGTCG
>VCJJ01002427.1:136219-150051 GCA_024139415.1 Backusella tarrabulga | reverse complement strand
AAAAAAAAAGGGGAAAATGTATTAATTTAATTTATTTGCATCAGATAGTAAAAGGTTCTTAGATGTATTCTTATTTAAAGTTTTTGCTTTTAACGAGAACTACTTTTTGTTTTAAATGTCAAAAAAAAAAGTTGTATTTCACATGCATTTTTTGAGGTTCACAAAAAATACATGTACATTTCTTAGTGCCTCAAAAATACACACACAAAATAATAAAAAGAGCTCTTGAGAATTTTTTTATTTGTAGCATAAAAATCTCTTCATTACAAATAAAACGAGTTTCAATGTTTATCGGCTTTACCATATTAATACATGCCTTTGAAGAAGATTAGACTATACATTCAGTGACAAATGATCGCTACCAAGAGTCAATTGTATAGGTTTGATTCCTGTCAGGTGGACCCGAAATAGAAAACCAAATGCTTACTTTTTAATCCACATTTTCATTACATGTCTTTTTGAGAATAGGTCAGAAAAAAAAATTTCTGCTTTAAAAGAATAATCAATAAAAGTATTTAATAAAATCGCACTTGGACTCGGAGTTGAACTCGTTTTCAATGTATTTAGTTTTAATATATAGATTGTAATTTTTTTAGTATCAGTTTAGATTTATAAACTGCTCAAGTTTGAAAACCCATCATGTTAAATGAAAAACACGTTAACTGTGCAATAAACTAAAAGTGGCCATGGCACAGATACATAAGACCGAGCACTGTTGTACAAGCAAAAAAAAAGAATGTACCGCAACTGTGCTTCATTAAAGTAACTTTGTTGTACCAAAATTTTTCGGCACAAAGTATTTTCGAGCTTTTTGTATTCATTTTCAAACCCATCCAGGAAAAATAAGAAAAAGGAACGAACAAAAAACATTTCACATCATATATAAACATGTCGTGAAAGATGAGTTTAAATATTTAGATTTCTCTCGAGGTTTGTTAAAGAGATGGAGAATCTGAGTTGCAGACCATTTACCCATGGATTCAGTCTTTTGGTTTGGGCAAGAATATCATTCATACTAGTAGGATAAACCTATCAACAAGATTAATACGTATTGTGATTTGATGAAATAGACACAGGCTTGAAATCGTATGGGTTATTTCTTGCTTTAACACTTTTGCTCCAACACAATGCTCAATCTTTAAACCGTCTCTTCGTGATAGCTTCTATTCAGTACAAACTTTCCTTTCAAATTTAAAAAGAATCGTCCCAATAAATAAAACAGCTTTAAAAGGTTCAAAATTAAAATCACTGGGCTGTCTCGAATGCCCTTTTGCAAGAACTCTAAAAGTGGTGTTCTCGAATATAACCAAGAATAGAAATTAGTGGGCTCTATTTTCACATGCGTTTCAAAATGAAATATGATGCCATTCATCTTGACGTCTTGTTTTCTACCTCTTACCAAATATGACTATTAACAGGTCTTATTGTTAATTCTGTTGATTTTTTAGCCCCTTTAAGATCTATTTACTATTTTTAATATTTGATGCTGGTACCTTAATACTACAGAGCTTTTAATCACGATAAACCAAAATTGAGATATTGGAAATTATTTTCCCTATATATGGTAATATTCACTGGAGTAGCATGAAAAATGAGAGGCAGTGCTTCTCTCCCATATATTAAGCTGAATAAATCGATAAAACCCATGAAAAAAAAAGTTGTATGGGGGGTTTATAGGAAATGTATAGGACTAGCAAACTTAATCATATCACTTATACCCACAGTGATACACTGTTTATAATACCAAGATAGGTTATTTCCAAATATTCCAAAATCATCTTATAAAAATAATCGGAGTAATGCAAAATACGGAATACCATCCGAACGAAAACATACTCGATTCAAGACTACTTTATTTTATATACACATTTTATGAAGAAGGTGGACCAGAAGACATCATTAAAATACCCGTTCCCGGTAACACCGAATTTTTATACCCAATGGATTTCTGTTCATAATACTTAGGCTTCTTTGATTCACTATTGATCAATGTCTCTGTTCTTTGCCGCTTTTTAATCACATCTGTTTTCATGGAGAGGGGTCGTTTTTCGTTATGTAACTTCAAACTAGAATGCAGCGTTAGTAAATGATATATATATATATGGGTGACCCTTACTATAGTCCACATGCATTACATAGCGGTGCACCACTTTCATCCCTTCGCCATAATGGTGTTTTGGTGGTACCACAGTTAGAGCAGATGGTTTGGTTTTGCACTTGTTCATCCTCCACTTCCTCCTCGTCTTCTATCACAGGTGAATCTGCACGTGTCTGCGGTTTAAAGTGCTTTGGTCTAGGTGCATTATGTAACTTTAAACTAAAGAATCGAGTTAGAGAAATAAAAAGAAGAGATATATTTACATACTATAATCCACATGCATTACACAGTAATTGATCATTGGCAGAGCGTCTCCACAATGGCGTTGATGTGGTATAACAATTTGAGCATACGGATTGTTTATTATTATCTATATCCTGATTGGTATCGATATAGGTTGTTTTTGATAAGGGTGTACTTGTAGTGACTTGAAAGGTACTATAATAATGCTGTTGTTGACAGACTGGCTTGTCTTTTATTGAAGAGTAAGATGATGATGAAGATGGTGATGATATTGGAGATACTGGAGGAGGAGGTATTTGTGTTGATAATGAAGATGATGATGATGCTGATGGAAATTGGTTATATGAGCCACCCACATTTCTCTGATGTTGGTGGTGTTGCTGCTGAGGGTTTTGGTGTTGGTAGCGATGATTATGATGTTGTTGTTGCTGCTGCTGTTGTTGTTGTTGAGATTGAAACGGAGGTCTACTCGGTGAAAGCAATCTTTCCGCAGAGACAAGTGTTTGTCGCGGTAATGTAGCTAAAAGTTTATTATGAAGTGTAGCATTTGGCAATGTGGCAGAGGCTGCCACTGCTTCGGCTAAATATGCATTACTATAGTCCATCATAATGTAATTTTGTTGTTGTTGTTGTTGTTGTTGTTGTTGTTGTTGTTGTTGTTGTTGCTGGCTATTCACAATGTTGTTGTTGGATATCATAATGGAAGGTTGCATTGAATTGCTATTGGCATATACAGTTTGTTGTTGTTGCTGTTGTTGCTGTATATTATTATTAGGGATATAGTCATCTTGTTGGTGTGTTGAATTAGGCATATAGGTATAAGCAGCACGAGAAGAGGAAGAGATTTCAGACAGAGTAGGTTGATGATGGTTTACTTGAGCATGAGTGGCGTAGTTTGTATTGGGCATTGTTGTGTTACTTGGCCAAGTGGTAAAAGTGTGTTGCATGGCCGGGTTTAATTCAACATCCGACATCGGATTGTTATCTGGTATTGAGTCCATAAATTCTTGCATTCCTTCTGGACCAAAAATATCTTTCAATTCGACTACTTGATCGCCTGCTTGGTCTGAAGTGAATTGATTTAAAATGAAATTCTCTGTAACATCAAGATTGTAGTCCAAAACTGAAGTATCAAGTTCCTGCTGCTGTGACTGTGACTGTAAATGAGTCGCCATAGTTGGAGGCGCTGTGGTGGCCGACGTAGCGGTAACCGGAGTAGTTGAGCCAAATTCCATCAATTTTTCCTGCTGAGGAGTAGCAAGAGGTGTTTGAACCGTGGTTGTAGGTTCAAGTTCGTCTTCGTCTTCCATTTGACGAGTTTTAAAAGTGGACCATTTTTGATATTTGCTCTTTGACTTTGCATCATTTCCGAGAACGTTTTGAATAAACCAAAGTCTCCAAGAGAGGTTCTCTAGTCTTGACCCGTTTTCTAACGAGTCCTTGACCTTTGTGCATACTCGCCAAGTTTTTGACAATTCATCTTGATTCAGGTTTGAGAATGGCACAAAGGACTCATTACCTTTGATCTTTAAAACAATAGGTGGCATAGTATGGTTATATTATTTATAATAAAAGGGAAAAAGTAGAAAAAAGGAAGGGAAAAAAAGGAAAAAGAACAGAAACAATCGAAATAATAGAATTAAAGCGGAAAAAAATATCCTGAACGAACACAGCCAATAATGATAGATCTCAACTGCCATGCCACTATTATTTGTTTTCTTTTTTTTTAAAAAAAGAAAGTATTCCACTTCTCAAATCCAGTTTCTTTTTTAGTTTTATTAGTTTATTTTTTTTATCACTTTTTTTCGCTTTTTTACTAGTATTTTATTGTATCGATAAAAAGTAAATTCACGCATATTATCAGCTCATAAAATATTTACAACTAAAAAAGTCACTTTTTTTTCTTTTTGTTTCGCTCACTATCATTTCAAAGAGACCTTATCTTGTTTATGACTATTTTATTGATGAATAAGAGCTAAAGTAGGAATACATTCAAGATATATGCTATCTTTTGCATTTAATATCTTTGTGTTATATACTACAGTAACGTATACGATATGAAGTCATTGTTGATTATATAAAAGAGTGTCTGGTGATGGTACAAATACAGCCAACCTTCCAAATTTATCTAGGATGAATCATGTATTAATTAATAATGTATCATTTAAAAAAGACCCTTTTTGCAGTGTCAATTATATAATTGACATGAATATACATTCTTGCCAATCTCTTCTGATTTTTAGTTGTTCACTTCTATTGATTTCGCATATAAACACTCTTTATTCATTCACTAAAATAGGAACATATTTTGTGTGGCTCTCATTAGTTCTAAAGAGACAGATGAAATTGGGAAGAGAGAGAGGAAGAAAAACATTGAAAAGACACAAATTACATGAAAAAAGAAACCCCACTTTCTTGTATATAAAAATTAAAGTTTTCTTTTTGTTTTGTAGAAAAAGATAGTAATTTTTTACCAAACAATGCCAACATTTCAATTCCAACTTGCATCTTGTCAAAAGCTTACATTAGCTCTGTCCATTGACTAGCACAAAACAAGAAAAAAGACGATCGATTCCATCTTATTACTACCAAGTCTCTTTTACTTTTGAATGAAACATAACCAACACAGATAACTCAATCGGAGGATATCATTATCCGATACAGAATGCATGTGTGTACATGTATATAAAAAGGTCCATTTTATTAGCGCGGATATCAAGAACTTTAAATGATATTTGTTTTATTATTTTTTTATTGAATCAAAAGATGGTTAATTTTTCCTCGTTTCTCCATGAATTATTCCCTTTTTCTCCCCTTTTTTTTTTATTCTTTGCGATCTTTTATTTTTCCTTTTTCATCTTCTTTTTTGCAATTACATAGAGTATGCCAGATACGGCGTTCAAGCCGGTCAGTGATCAAGCAGGACGCATGGTCGAAAGTTCGTGGAAACGGATTTTGGCCATTGCGCAGAACCATGTGCAAGACTTTGAAAACAATTCAACCGCTTCATTGGATAGTACCTCTGAATTTTACGATCGTGAAAGACACATGGTGCATGCATTAGATACCTTATTTTCCTTAGCATATGAAGGTAGAACAAAGAAAATTAGCAAGAAAAAAAAAAGAAGACTAATCATTTTCCATCAGGACCTGGTTACTTGGCATTTATTTCTACCATTACCAACAACCTCGATCCCGAAAGTCCCGTCGCCATGGCCTTTCTCAGTCACATCATTGATCGAGCAGCACTCCCATCACGGGAAACCATGGGCTCCGTCTCACCCACCATTCTTTCAAAATTTCACAATACCACCATTAAAAAAAAGCAAAATCGCATTCACCGTCTCATTGCATCCTTTATCCATAAACCAGCAAAGGCAGGGGCGAAGCGAGACATTAAGCTGAATGCGGCCATTTTGTGGTCGCTCTTGGCTGAGAAGTTTGCAGGAGATATGTGCTTATTGCTGTATCAGCCAGCTGTCTCTAATTTACTCATCACTTCCATTACAAATAAACAAGAGGATGTGATGGTGCGAATATTTGCACTATTGGCACTAGAGAAATTCGCATTAACAGGTAATAATAAGATATGGAGACATTTTGTATGGAAAATCTAAAAGATAACTTGTAGGTGTTGTAAAAGAGCGTATCATGACACATACCGAGTTCAACATTCGATCCATTTTATTATCAGCGCTAGAAGAATGTGACCAAGCCAATGAACGTATTATATTAGAAATAGATCAAGAAGAAAAAAAAAACAAAATTATGATTATCCCACCAAAAGGTGAACTACGTGTAGAATGGGCCAAATATGCTCAATTAAGATTGTGTACAAAATGGGCTTTAGATCATGTATTTATAGATGTAAAAAAGGTAATACAAACCACTAGCTTATATATATATATACAGTACTAATAAGAATATTATAGGTGACTTGTCCTTGGGATTTATCTTGCTTAAATATTATTATGAATCCTTTTGATTCTACACCACATTTAAAAATAGGAGGAAACGGTTTAGAGGTAAGATTGGATAAATCTTCCTCGTTCAATTATTTATTTATTTATTTCTATAGTTACGAAACGATAGACCCCATTTTGAAAGTGTTAGAGCAACGGCCTGTGTTAAGAAAGATAAATGGTATTATGAAACTTTATTGCTGAGCAATGGAATCATGCAAATAGGATGGGCAACTAGTCGATGTCGTTTCTCGCCAGAGGAAGGCTATGGTGTCGGTGATGATTGCGTAAATATCATTTTCTAAAAAAACACACACAAAATTAAGAATGACTTTTTAACAAAAAGGATATTTACATAGAATGGATTTGCATTTGATACATATCGTACTGCAGTTTGGGTAAATAAAAAGATATCGTTTATGATAAACAATGAAAAAACTCTACTGATTTATATTACATAGGCTGACGGATCTGCAGTGTATCCACAAAGTAAAATCAAGATACGATGTCAAGCTGGCGATGTGATTGGAAGCTTTCTTGATCTTGACAATGGCTTCTGTTCATATTATATTAACGGTCGAGATCTTGGTTTAACAGTAGAATTCGAGCATCCCAACCGTCTTAATAATAAAGAAGAGGATGAAGAAGGAGACTCGGATAGTAAATATGAGTCGGCTCAATCAAGCATACCATCACCACCACAAAAAAAGATTACTGGATTAGGGCTCTATCCAGCTATCAGCCTCACAACCCACCAACAGGCACTTGTTAACTTTGGAGAAAAAGAATGGATGTATGATCCTCCTACAACTACAAGCTTCAAGGGTATTTGTGAGGCGGGTGCATTGGATGCCACTTTTTCAAGACGTGTGATGCGATGGGTACAGAAGAGAGGTGTAACCTCGTATAAATCACCGCTAAGACCCAAGATGGGTGCTGAAGAAGATGGCGACCAAGACGATCTATCTGCTTCACCAAAGTCGGATACGAGTGAGGATGATGATGATTGGGATGGTCCATTGTGTACAATATGCTTTTCAGAACCCAAGGATACCGTTTTGATGCCTTGCAGACATGATGGTATTGGTGGAAAGTGTGCAAAAGCATTAACAATGTGGTAAGTGAGGAACATTTAACAGGCTTGTCTATAGTATCTAACACTCTTAAGCAGTCATTTATGTCGTGCAGACATTGTAGATAGGGTATCCGTTCCTCTTGAAGGTCAAAAAAGTTGTTAATAACAAGAATAAAAGTATAACTGGATTATATCACCATTCATTAATGTTATTTCGAAATGTTGTGATTGATTCTATGTTATTATTTATATATAAATACATGTAAAGCAACTCCTTGTAGTCAAATACCATTATGGCGTTTCAATACAAAGCAAAGGGTCTATTTTTCATTGACTGATTCACTTTATTAGTCCAACATTGTTGTACTTGATTTTCTCTTTGATGCTAGTATTAATAATGAAAAGTAAGACCTTGTTTTCTTGATAACCGATTTCATTGCATTGGCTGATGCCCCTTTCTCCGATGTTGCCGCACCAAACTAACTCAGACAAAACTAATAAAACTGCTCATTCTTTCCCACGATCGTTTTCTACTTTTTAAAAAAAATGCTGTTACCACACACACTTTACGTTGTCACAGGAGCTAATCGTGGCTTTGGAAAAGTCATTGCTCAATCAATTGCCAGTACAGCGAACAGCAGAACGTCGCTTGTACTCGTAGGAAGACAAGAAGCACCTTTAAATGAGTTAAAGACACAATTAGCAAATGACAAAATGTCTTGCCACGTCGTGAGTAATGTCAACTTGGACACGGCACAGGATGCTGAAAAGACGGTGACCGACCAACTAAAGGACCTAGTCAAGGTAACAATAGTCTATTTTTCGCATACTCTTATTCATATGTTCATATAGAGCTGGCAAAATGAGGATACTATTGCACCAATTACAAAAGCCATCTTAATTAATAATGCAGGCACAACAGGTGACCTCTCGAAGACCGTGGATCAGTACACAGCAACAGAAATCCAACAACATGTGTCTCATAACATTGCATCGTATATCTCATTAATGTAAGTTAATAATATGCTTTTAAATGTAAACATCGTTATAAAATGCTCTTAGTTCCGGATTTATAAGCATATTTGAACAAACAATGACGGATATAAAGATTGTCAACATTACGTCTTTATTGGCAATCAGACCCTTTGCCAATTGGGGATTGTATGGCACGAGCAAGGCGGCACGTGATATGTTGCTTCAGGTTGTTGCCCAGGAGAAGAAAGATATCAAGGCACTATCGTACTCACCTGGTCCACTTGATAATGAGATGCAGCAACAAGTGAGGGATACTTTAGGAGATCCCGAGCAGCAAGAGCTCTATACAGATATGGCAAAAAAGGTAATCTTTCTTCATACTTTTATATATTTATATATTTATTTTTTTATGTTTTTTCTGACGTTAGGGTAATTTGGTAAAAATGGAAGCATCTGCCGCAAAACTTTTAGATTTACTTGAAAAGGATGATTATATCTCTGGTGCTCATATCGATTACTTTGATTAAAAATGAACCAATCAAATGCTTGCATATGAACCTGTTTTTGATCCAGAGATTCAAGCACATCTATCTTTCCGGAACTTTTTCTTCATAAAAAAAAAATAAAGTGGATAATGCTTTAAGTAAAAAAAAACAAAATAAAAGTGTTTATTATTTATTCATGTTTGTTGAGTAACGACAGTATAGGTCGTCTTTGGACCGAATCCAAACATTCTACCCAGCGAAGATCTAAGGGAGTAGGTGGTGGAGGAGGAAAGCTGATAGGAGTCCAAAAACATGATTTGAGGTTTATTAAATGCTCCTCTTCTTTTCTCACGGATATATGCAATCGCATCCAAAGGTGCCATGCCAAGTTCGATCAATGCAATGGCCACAAGTACTGGGGCTCGTCCAAGTCCGGCGACACAGTGGACGGCAATCGCGACATGATCGGTTTCTTCTCTGGCTGCTTGGAGCTTGGCTTGGTTGACTACTTCAAGCCATTGACTGATCATGGCGGGTGGAGGCTAAAAAAGCTGCAAGTGTTAAATTCTTGTAAGCGGTGACGATATAGAAATGCTTACCACTCCTCCGTCTTTAAAAGGCAAATCTACTACAGCAATGTTATTTTCGTTTAAACGCTTGGTATCGTAGGTGGGCTGACAACAGCGTACCACAGTAGTAACATGGTTATTGATAAACTCTTGCATGTATATCGGTAATGTAGATTCGGTAGGACAATCCAGGATGAGGAACCGGACGGGGGAGGATGAGTGGGTGATTAAAGAAAGGGTATGTCCTAGTGGAGTGCTTACTTGGCGAGCAGCATGGATACGTTTATCAGCGATATGAACCATTGTAATGTATTTTTGGTTTTAAGAAGGTTGTGATTGCAGTAGTAGTTGTTTGTTATTATCTTTTTCTATAAAAAAATTATGGAGTCAATGTCATGGCACAGCAGAATGAACAATAAGATGGATGATCGTCTGTTTGATCAGATTGGGTCACTATCATAAGTTTGATAAAATGAAAATGTAAAATAGAAAAAATAAGAGAAAAGCAAGAGCAATTATTTCCCAGCGCCCTTTTTATATAAAACCCTGTGCTGCTGGGTTCGAATTGTATACGAAACAGCCTCTCTGTTTATGGCATATCTAATTTCGTCATTCCCTATTATGATTGGTCCTAATTATCTATGTTTAATATCCCTCGTTAGCCTCTTTTTACCTAATATGAGACATTTTGAATATATAAATAAAAAAAGTAATCAAATAAAAGTGAACTGTGGCAAAGATGACAAAAGGAACTACAAGCCATTTTGTTTATGGTGAGTCATTTTTACTTGTTTTGTTCGTTTTGCCGCAGTCATTCACCACCTTTTTTTTCTCACCTCGCAAAATGACCGCAGGCATCGGATATTTAAACAAAGATGGATAAAATATTATCGACCAGACAAAAGTGAAAAAACAGGTACATTGACTTTATTGGGAGAAGGAATGCATGATACCATTTTATTTATTTATTTTTCTTTGATTGATTAAATCAAATAATATGCTAATAAATATGTTTTTGTTTTTTTTATATTAAAAACTTGTCTCTATTCTGCTCTCTTATCCCCTTCCCTCCTTGAATCAAAGCATGGGTTTGATTTAGTAAAAAAAAAAAGAAAAGCAGACAAGGCTTTAAACGCATGAATTTAACAAGTATTTATGGCCTTTACAAGGATGCCAAGAATAATAACACTAACAATAATAGGTGTCTTTATTATAAATAGATCAATTTTAATCATAAAAAAACTCACATCTTTTTCATATGGTTGAATCGCGCAATTCCATAACAAGCTCTTCTTGCATCATCTGATCTGAAGATAAGCTTCTTTTAAGGGGCAGTCTACCGCTGCAACTTTTTGTTCGTGTTGTCACTAATTGTCTATATTTGTATGTTGCGTAGAAGTAAGCTCGAAGAATAAGGGATGGTTGATTATAACTGTTTTTTTTTGTTTTTTCAAGTAAACAATACAATATGTCAATAAGCTCCAACATCTTTACCCAACTGAAACGAGCATTCCAAATTGGTGGGTTGGATAGTAGTCCCCCCTTTATATACCCTTTCGGTCCAGCAATCACCGAGACCCTTTTGAGAATTGCTGTCCTGGATTGCTCAAGTAACTTTTGGAGACAAGTGCTCCACACTCAGCATCAAGCAATTCATCAACTTACATGCTCTTGGACAAGTTCCATACCATGACAACTTTATTTCCGTAACTTATTATGATCAACATATCTTGTAAATACTCTTTTTTTTTAGGTTCATCAACGGAGGAAGAGAAACATCTCTTTTACAGCTTATCTTTCATATTAAGGTTTTATAAACACCCATTCCTATTCCCCAATGCTCTCTTTTCAAGTCTATTTCCATTGTGCATATCGCAGAAGTGTAAGTGATTCATCGTGGTAGCGTGGGCACTGTAACTTCCATCACTTACTCCTAAAAAAGAAGAATAAGAAAAAATAACGCATAAATACATGATTTATTACCTTGGTCAACTTTAGAGTAATGTGACTTTGCGCTGTTCGCTGACACGAAATAAAACACTTAATCCTTGACATGTGGCACCGTAAAGAAATGGAAGAAATTTATCACAGTAGCGATATGACTAAATATTCAAAAAAAAAATGGTTTCAAATACGAAAATCAGTGAGGCAAAAGGTATGGGCAAGTTGGTAGGTTTAGAGGAACGCTCTAGTAGAAAATAGCCAAACGAAGCAACAAAGTGCTTCACATCCCAAATTCTATTATTTTATCACCAGCTAAAATTCAACATTCTTGTTTATGAACCAAGAAAAAGAGATGAATTAATAAAATGACATAAAGCAAATGAACAAAAGATCTGAAAGAGCATCTTTGTGGTATGTTTATATGAAGTACGCTTTCAACAAAGAGAAGACTAACATACCAATTGACACATGGAATAAATTTAATTGATCCCAAAAAAATTATTAAAAGAGTTGATCGTCGTAAAAAGAGAGACGTTTGTAATTTATTTATTTTAATAATAAAAAGGAAGAAAAAGATAAAGATTAAATAAAAGAAAGATATATATGAAAAAAAAAATTACCAAAGGAACTTTGATGATATCATTGGAATACTCTGTTCATTCACATCATTCAAATTAAAGTTATTGACATCCATTTTCTTTGCTCTAGCAGCATTGATCTGTTCAAAACGAAACTCTTGGATAAGAGATGCTGCATGCAAAAAGGATTGTTCCCATTTCTTGGATTGGAGACGATCATCAGGGAGCACATACATGCGGTATTCAAAGTCCGGGTTGGATGTGAGTTCTTCTAATTCATCGACACTATCTAGCATCTTTTTAGAAAACTGGAGTGCAAGTCCTAGCGATCCAACATCGACGAGGCGCTCGTCATCATCAGTAGGTGGATGGAATACATCACAAAGTGCCTCAATGGATATCTTGTAGAGTGCCTCTTTTTTCTAAACACAAATATGAGATGTATGTACTTTTTCAGTGCCTTCTCTGTTTCTTACCTCTTTATACTCAAAATCGTATAATTCAAAATGACCAGGATACAAAGCACCCCAATATCGAGTCCATTTCTTTTTCATAAAAAAATAAATATCATAACCTTCTCTTACCAACACTTTTTTTTCCAAAACTTACTGGAATAAGTGCTCCTCTGGAATAAACGGTAATAAAACCCTCATGAATCCTTCGATTATCAATCAAGGTCATCACTCTCGAGTTGACATAGGTGCCATAGATAACAAGTAGCTGGTATTTATCATTAGAGTCATTTAATGTGACACGCTTGAGACGTTTATCGGAGGGCCGTAGCGATATTTGAAACACCTCGGTACCAATGCACACCTCTGGTTGTTTGAAACGTGAGTTGATGGAACCAAAGGCAGTTTTTGGTTGTGAAAAGACGGATAAAATGGCTGTTGAAGGTCTATCCACATCCCTAAATATATGAATGAGTATACATATTGTAAATAAATGTAATGTATTCTTTTTTACAAGATAAAGGTCTCATCAATGTTTGCCTGTGATCCATTTTTTCCACACTTTGAGCTGACTGCAAAGCTACCCTCAAAAACCTCTTGGTTTAGCTGTAGTGATGACCTTAATAAGCTGGCTAAAGAAAAGGGATAAAATTGAGCTCAGATATTCAATCAAGTTATATCGATATTTTGCATCTTACGCTTTGAGGAACTTTGATTGATCACTTGGAGTACTACAAAAAGCAGAGATTAAAGCTATGCTCAACTACACACAATATAGTTGATAATATACCTCTTATATAAAAACTAGCTTTAGGCTTTGATAAATTAAAATGAGTGTTTGTATCTGTGTAATGACCTAATGAACTAGTGGTTGTCATCTTTTTTTAATTTAAAAACGAATAGCCAAGAAAGAGTGCCTATAAACCCACTTACAATGTTTGTCTTTTATCACGAGGTTTACGAAAGACAATGGATCTTGGATAGTCCAATAAAGGATGACGGAGCTCATTTGAGTTTTCCAATGATTCCTTTGTGATCCAATTCAATTTTTCTTCCGGTAACTGATCCAATGTCTCCAAAGGACCGTTATAGTGTATCAATGGCTCTGTATTTTCTCCCTTTTGTTTGCGGTACACGACATGTTGATCAAGATCAGTGACGCTGCTCTTTGAAGAAGAGAGATGTGGGACAATCTTCTTTTTAGGTCCAAATCGACCTGATCCAGCGGCAGAGGAGAGTTGATAGAGCGACGTACTAAGGAATTTGGTGAAAGACGATGTCGATGCATTCATCTTTTTAGTATCAATCAATGGGTTTCTTATTGTTGGTGTGAATTCTGACATATTCCGTTGAAAGCGGGAGAGAGAGAAAGAGAGAGAAAGAGTGATGAGAGAATTAGTGCTGTAGTAGGATAATTATAAGATTCGGAAGATTATCAGTATAATCCAACA
>VCJJ01002427.1:100964-128351 GCA_024139415.1 Backusella tarrabulga | reverse complement strand
CAGCAGCTTTCAACAGACGAGGCATGGATTCAGCAGTCCCAATGATGGCAACATCATCGGCATACAAAAGACAGTTCATCCAGAGGCCATCATAACACCGACGAGGAGGACAATGATCAAACGCCCGGCTGATGGGCAACTTGACTATATAATAGTGTTAGCCTTTATAACCATCAATGGAGATGACGGTACTACAGTTTCTGTTTTTGGAATAAAAGATGACACATGGCCAATCAGCGTGCGAGCGTGCGCGTAGTAAAAAAAGCCGGACAAGAAAAAACATGTTGTCTGACTTCCAAATCAGGATTTTTATAACGCATGTAATGTGCGGCAGTTACTCAGCTTATAGGCTGGTTAATCGAATATCTCAACTGATGATATTTCAAATTTTCAACTCCATATCTAAAAGTATGATGGTTAAGTTAATTATAGACTACAACGGTATCTGATGAGAAATTTCTGATTTATATTTTGTTTTTTGCTATTTTTTTATTATTATTTATTTGTTTATCAATAAGAAAATACAAGTGGTCTTTCTTTTTGCTGAAAAAAAAACCGATTTATATATCTTTGTGCAAGCATGTACGAGTTTTTGAAGGGAGGGATATTTACAGCGAATTTCTTTTAAAAAAAAATTTTTTTTTTGCTTTTTTTTTTACTTTGTCACTTCTTGTTGCTGTTTCCAAATATCAATTCTTTCGCGAATACGTTTTTTAAGATTAAATTGACGATGTAATAGAATTCTCATATCATCCTTTCTATCAGTGAGTCGCACTAGATTTGTTTCCAAAAATCTTCTCAATTCAATCAATTCGGTATCTGATTTCTCGCCAAGATAGGCTTCAATGGGTATAAGATTACTAAAATTGAGTGATGCTGCGTGTGGGGTGTTGTCGACAAGGAAGGTTTTGCTAAGGTCTCTTCCCAGCGCGCATAAATCTTTGATGTAAAGAATTTCTTTGGTTAAAGCGGACTTCATTCGAATACATGATTTACGAGTCAACATGTGCCTATGTTGAAAAGTTAGAAAACAAAACAAATAAAAAGAAAAAATACTTTACGTAATCAATCTTCCTTCCGGATCTAAACAGCTCCGTACCATACTTGCATAATCTTCCCTTCCCGCTGTCCACACAACAACTTCAAAGATACTCGCAGCCCATTTTAAAAAATCAAGTGCACCTGGTCGAAGTGTGCCTGCTAATAAACAGCTATTTCCATCCTTTGCAAATATTACATAATCAACATCGTTTCCACTTGTGTCTTCGCGGTATGTATGCAGTAATGTTTCATCCAAGTCCAATACTATAACTCTCTATATTAGTCATCTTTATTATTGTTTTATTTACTATATTTACCAAGTGTTGGCTTATTGTCGTCTTTTTTGGGTGGTAAATGAGGCTTCATTCCTTTTAATCGAGCATGCATGGACGGCCAACGAGCCATTAAAGCATCCAACGTGGAACATTCGATGCTAAATAAAAAGGCAAATGCTCAGACTCTTTTATTAAAAATAAAAATAAAAGAAGCTTTACTCATCCAATTGTTCCAGTAAAGTATCTACTTTAAATGTGCTTGGTTCGTCGTCAAATGAATCCCGTGAGCGGGAGATTGTCAATAACGGTGGATCCTTTACTAAATCATCTTCTTGCTGACAACCCGTATTGCTCTGTAACTTTGCATGTTGATAACGAGTTAGGACCATGTCTCTTGTGTTTTGTTTTTTAAAAGAAAGAAAGCTGTACTTTTGCTGATCGAAGGTCGAACTGAATCAGGAGTAACTTTTTTTGAAAAAGGATAAAGAAAATATAGGAAAATTTGAAGAAAAAAGCAGCCGTTTGCCTATAAAACATAAAAAAAAGGAATCACCTGACTAATACCGTCATATGACCATCTACAATTAAACCTCAGCAATGAAGAACATACGCAGTTAAGATCAATATCAGAAACGATCAGAAACGATCAGAAACGATCTACTTGAAGACTCTTTATCTTTAACTGAAAGCTTCATAGTGCTAGAGTTCCAAAAACTGTCTTTTTTTTAGCTGAGAGAGAGTACATCACTTATGCTTGAATCAGGTAGAGATATAAAACGATTTGGGATTATTACACTTGTTCGACATGGCTAGATGGCGTGCTAATTCGCAAGTACCATAGTTTAAAATCATGTCCAACTTGTAGTTGAGTGCGGGTTGTTTAAATAATTTATAGTTTTATAAATATATCTCCATTAGTAGGGCAATACAATTTCTCTCAAGTTAAGGAACATATTGCAAAGCATTCCTTCATCGAAAACAAAATGTGTACCTGAATCTAGTTTTAGATATTCCAATTGACTGGTTTGGTATGGTCGACAATCTATCATTTCTTTTAATTTAAGGAATATGCGATCGGTTACAAATCAGTTTATGGAGTACACTGCATCGGTACAGTGCAATAACCGGAATCGACATACAAGCATATATTCTGGTTTGTCTTTTAAATCAAGATTAATAAAAAAGTTATATAGAACTTCAAGAGGAATATGTTCAATTTTGGTAAAAAAGAACCAATAAGAAATGCTTCATTGTTTCGTTCAACAAAGTACATGATTATTTATGATAAGCAAGTTTATTATTATACAAGCATTATTATTATGATTGATTATGATTATGATTATGATTATGATTATGATTATGATTATGATTATGATTATGATTATGATTATGATTACTAAGGTGATTGTTGTTTTTTCCCCATTTTCATAACATATTTCATACTCTGGGCTGGGAGGAAACAAAAGAAAACCTCTTTCTGAAAAAGATAAGTGTCGTTAATTTTATATATGATACCACGTTGTAGTTGGTGCTTCTTACTAGCAAAAAAAAACAAGATTAATAGATAATAGTTTCACCGAGTTGACCTCATTTGCATTTCCAGGTAATTAAAAGTCTGGGCAAATACGTATTACGACGGTGACTAGGAATGGTATCCTTCCAGGACTTGACTGGTTGTGGTTAAACGGCCGCAGAATTGTCTTGCTGTCATAGATCAGGCCCCTGGGTGACACCCCATTACAAGGTACCTACATACAGACTAAACGTTAAACGAATCAATGGTTGCGTTTCAGCAGCCAATGCGAATGGAAGAGCCTGGACACAAAATGGTCTAGTTACATATGGGTTTCCTTGTAAACATATATATACTTCTGCCATTTTATGGAAGTAGAAGGCTTGGGATATGTCGACCTCATTGCACCAAGGTTTCCTGGGCAGGCAAATATTATGAAGTTGAATTTCTCCTCATCTGCTTCTAGGGATCCCTACTGTACTGTTGGTTCAGGGCTGTAATGGAAGAATTCAGGTGCATAATCTGGTTGTGGATGGTGATTCTCGGACTAGCCTCTGTGTGTGTGTGAAATCAAACAGTCTGAGCTCTGGTGTTCCTTCCTCATTGTTTTAGTGAGTTGAGATGGAATAGCTATAAACGACTCACTGGTTGTTTAGCTTGGACTTGATCTGAGTATTCCGGTGACAATGGAATCCTGGACATACAACAATCACTTGGAACATGTTTGGGCGCGTTGGCCTCGTTGCAGTTGAGTATTTCGGTTAATCACATAGAAAGATAGCTTTTCTTTCGGGAAGGATGAAATTGTTTCAATTTCTCTTCAAGGAATACCAAGTGAGCAGACTCTGCAACGGAAGGGGGTCTTTTCTATTATTTCCTCCCTGTTCACAGTATGAAACATGTTATGAAAAGAGCAGAATCACTTTAATAATAATTATTATTATAATAATCATAATCATAATCATAATACCTGTATAATAATAAACTTGCTTAACATAAATAATCATGTACTTTGTTGTACAACTACTGTTTTTAATAACTAAAACGTATGTTTCTCTTTTTCCTTCTATAATAAAAAATGAAGTCTACAATCTTTCTATTAAACTCGTCAAACCTATCTTTCTCCAGAAAAAAAAAAGAACAAAGAGGATCATGTGTTTTCTACTTTCAACCTAAGAGTGAAGATTTTTAGTGTATTTGTTTTCTGGAATGAAAATGGGTATAAACTTTTCATAAAAGGATAAAAGGATATCGTTACATATTGTGTTTTTCACTACAAGATCATATTTCTTAGATCCACTTCAAACATCCTTTATTTCCCTCAAGAAGTGGTTTTATCACTCGATATATTGATTTCATCCATAAAAGGGCAATGACGAGAGTGCAATCTGAATGCACATTATGTATTTAATAAAATAAAATGATGCCTTTTTGTTTGGTATTTGTTTACAGAAGTAATACCATGAACCAATAAAAGTACTTCACTATTGGAAGTACATTTAGCAGATTTAGTACATTATTTATTCAAAATCTATAATTAGAGTACTCGCATTACCAATGAATTGCATACTTTTAATATATTATCCAATTATTTTTTTTATAATGAAGAAAAGGAGAAGCGCGTATTTCTATATTTTTAAAGGAGAATTTGCTTTTATATATTCTATGATTTCGGCTACTTGTAAACCTTTTTTCCCCTGCGTCTCTCCTCTCATTTTGTGGATGAAACTTATATAGACGATTTATCCGAATATCAGGTTGCCGCTTTGTTTATTTGTTTGTTTTATATAAAAAAATGAAATGATGATATTATATTGTATAATAAAAGATGGGTAAACGCAATAATACAATTAAAATGCTATTTCTATCAACGTTATAAATAAAAGAGAGCAAGTAATTATTTCTGATTGTGAATAGGTAGGGGTTGATAAAATTAACTTTTTCGGGCAAGATCTCATGTTTATTGACATTTGATTTATTATTCACAGAATAAGCAAGCCAAGTTCAGGAGGTCTTTGACTAAAAATATCGTAAAACGTATGACATGTCTGTTACTATCACTTCATGGGTTATTATAATAATAACGATAAAAGACGAACTGTATAATTCTCAAGTAGTACAAGATAGAGATTCAAACCAAGGCTTGCTTGGACTATTAAAAGATGCAGCAATATTATTGTTTTATAATAGAGGAACAAGAGCCTATATGTTCAAAATATAACAATAATGAAAAAGTATCGTACACTGTAGTTCATTACCAGTACTTTAAATGTCATTGTGTCAGATGTAACGCACATGTGTTGACCAAAAAAGAACGATTGACCGTGAATTTGCACAAGTTTAAAACGCAATTTGATTTCGTGTACATGCAGAAATGGTGGCAGCTGACTATCAATCAATCAATCAAGTGGTGGCAACAGTCGGTAGTTTCGGTCAATGAAATTTAATAAACTGCATGAAAAAGTGTCTCGGAATAAAGTGTGGGTGATCGCCCTGACTTTTGTAGTGCTTTTTTTTTGTACCGGAACAAGTACCGGAAATGGTAAGTCTCAAACCATATGAATGTTTGTTTCGCCACTTTATTATTTATTTATTTCTAGTTATTTTTATTTCTTTACTTATTTTTATCTCTTCTTTTCTCTTTCCTTTCTCTCTTTTTCTCTCTCTTTTTTATTACAACATTAAAAAACAATACAAATGCTCAGGGAAGATGAACATTATGCAGATAAAACCCCTTTGGTCAACACTTCTTGCAATACAAACAACGAGCACGAAGAGAGTAGAGAAAAAAAAGAAGAAGTGAACAACCGGACAGAATCAGCAGTAACAACGGCATCGGCGACAGAGCCAGTTAATAATCTCTATGGCAACAGCAATATTAAAAATAAAACTCGGTTAAATCCAACCCTTGCTAAATTCTACAAACGTCATTGTAACTATTCATCATCTCGTCACAATAATTACTCCAAATTATACCTAAACAACAATGCATTTAAACACTATTATAACAAAAAGCATAAGCAATTTTCAGAGTCATTAAAGTACTATAAATGGTATTATCATCATCATCAACACCAGCATTCAAAAAAAGAACAACAGCAGCCAGTATCTTGGATTCCGCCTATCAATGCAGACACCCTTGAAGAACTCTCCATCTCTCACATGTTCAAAAGTCTTCAACTTCGTCACGACCTCCTTTCTGATCCTCATTTATACTTTCGGCCCAACCTCGATGGCCCCTCCGGCCGAGAAAAGCGCAAACGAGCCGATCGTTACTGGAAACGAGTAGATTGCACATTCCAACTTGGCCAAGATTACGATTTCATTCGCATCATCATGCTGGAATTAGTCAAGATTCTAAAAACTCTCATCAACCCATTTGAGAATCATTCCGTCTTGTCCAGTACCTTTCGTTGGAATTTCCCCGATTATATAACTGCAGAAAATCTACAAGATATATTTGAACCCGAATTAATGATACAGCAGTTGAAATTCAATTGTTTGGATATCTCTAAACAATTGAGTTGTTTGGAATTGATCTTTAAGCATCTTTGTCCGAATCAGCCTCGGATCGAAGTCATGAAACAGTACTTTATCGAAAACGCTTTTGCAAAGGCATTAAGGCAGTGCTTTATTATATTGGAAATCATTAAATTGGTAAGAAATGCTGATTATTTATATCTCAACACTTTTTTACTAATAGCAAACAAACAAATATATATATAGGATTGTGCCAATCGTATTCTGCGCCATTATCGCCATCTTTTGATTGAAACCTGTGCCGAGTTTGAATATCAATACTTTATTAAACAGCACGACCAAACACATTACATCAAGTCCGCTTATCAATGGCTCCATTCATTATATCAAACCCAAGGAAAACAATCGTTTGAAAGCATCTATTACCATGGGCTCGTTCACTTGGTTTCAGATGATGAAGAGACGGTGCGTGCCTTGAGCTTGAAGGCTCATGATTTCCCCATGACGCTCAAATTCGACGAAAGAAGAATGACACACCAGTTCCGCTACGAGTTTCAAAACATGATTGTCATCTCGATACTCATTATCCCTTATCGCCATCTCATCGGTAAAGAAGATCATGCTGACAACTTGACTAAATTAAAACAGGTCTACAATTCGCTATTAAAAAAGAAGAACAGTTGTCATCACCTTGCTTTGCACGCATGTGAGGCGGCACAGAAACCAAAAACAGTCGCCTTTTGGGAAGAATGGCTCTCACGCAATTTGCAGTCCAATTCAAGTATATTTCGTTTAATGTATGAAAGAATCTGTCAACAACTGGTGTTCTACACTCGATATAATAAGCTTGATGATCATGTGCCATTCATCGGTTTGGAAGATGAAATTGTAATGCTTGGTTCTAAATTGAAGGCCATTGCAAAGCTAAATTTGGATGTTTTTGGTGATTTGTATAAAAATGTGGCTAAAGAGATCTTGAATGATTCTTCATAATATCATTGTTGTATATAAAATATATTTTATAGAATATTAGAAAAATAGTATATTATTTCTGCGTAAAAACTTGTCATTTACTTACAAAACATATAAATAAACAAATAAATAAAAAGCTTATTTTCAACAATACAGTGTTTGTTTGTTTGCATGTTTGTATGGAGAAAGTGGCGGTCTCATTGACGGATATAAATTTAAAGTTCCCTCTCTTATAATGCTATATTCGTCATCATAATATATATTAAAAAGGAGCACATAAGCTTATGATTTATATCATGAATATTAGTATTCCAAATGCATGACTTGATTGATCTTTCTAAATGCACACAAGGAGTGAGAATAATGATTTAACGTAATTCCTTTTTTTTCTCATATGAATAAAAAAAATCACTCCGATTTAAATGATTTGTTTTAGGCATTTTAACAAGACTATTTGATTGATTGATCTGCAGTATACAAATTTATCGGAGGAAGATCATTTTATGGTAAAATATGATATAGCAAGTAACTTTATTTTTTATAAAAGCAGCAAAAGAAGATCAATATATTAATAATAAAAAGGGGAAAGTACATATAAATATAGAATCATAAAGCATAATAAGATGTAAAATGGTATAATATTACTTGGGTTAAACAAGTAAGGAGAAATGAGCATAAAAATAATAATTTTTCATATAATAAAAATTCATAACATTGAATTCAAGATTATGAATATCTTGGATCAAATTCATATTGCCTTTTCAATTGTTGTGGAAAAGGTAATAAAATGCTATTACTTTTCTGTACTGGACTAGTAAGAGAGTAACCTAGAGAGTAGAGTGGTGCAGAAGACCAGTGTATTGACGATGATGATGAGGAGGAGGACCAAGATGAGTTGCTATTGCTGATGATAGTTGGAGAAGAAGGAATGGAGTCATCTTGACTAGAATAAGGGCTGCTTTCTTCATAATAAGTAGGTGGCGTATGAGGTGAAACTGGTAATTGACATTCAGTACAGCTGCATAAAGGTCTTGGTTGCTGTCGTTCAAGCATACTACGTCTTCTTTCTTCGATGAATGGTTGCCATTGGATGCTTTTGCCATTGGTAACATGGTCCATTTTCATATGTTTGGTTAAAATTGTTTTTCGGACAAAGCTTTTTATGCATCCGTCAACTGGGCATTTATAAGGTCTTTTTCCAGTATGAGTGCGTCTAAAAATAACAGTCAATACCTGTTTGTTTATGTATTTGTTTGTTTATATTATTATTATTATTACCTGTGCCTCGCAAGCGAGCTACTGTCACTAAATGTCTTGCTGCATCCAGGAAATTCACATAAATGCGGTCTTTCGCCAGAGTGGGTTCGCATGTGCACAGTCAATGCTGAGCGCTATCATATTATCGTCATGATTCAATAAAATGTATTTCATCATTTCTTACAACTATTATTTACCTGAATAAAGCTCTTTTCACAGCCTTCTTCTTTGCATTTGTAAGGTCGATCATTAGTGTGAATTCGAGAATGTCGCACTAGATCGGATCTTCTTCCAAATGACTTGTTACAATCGTTAAATGTACATTGAAAAGGTCTTTCAAGGCTTTGGGTGTTTTCTTGTTGAACGAGTTCCAATATTTCCATAGTTTATAATTCTTATAGTAGGCCTTAGTAATTGTTCTTTTTACAAGCAAAAGAACAAAGATAAAATAAATGAATAAGCTTATAAGAGAGAAAAAGAGAAAAAGTAATAAAAAAAGAAAAAGAGAGAGTATTTATATAAGCACATTTCTCCTTTAACAAACCCCTAGCACAACACACAAACTTTTTGTGCTATTTTCTCCTGTAAAGACATGAAAACGCGAGTTAAACCAATCATAAAATAGTAGTAATAAAGATCAACGATAATCCAAATAAAGTATATAACTCTTTTCCATCGTGTTATATAATAAAATAGACCGTTTTTAATTGTGATAATTTAATGTGAATAACATTAAAAAACACTCTCTTTTTTTCGTGTAGCCTCCGTAGCACATGTGCTGAAAGCATGGCCTGATTAGTATTAACTCCGCCTAATGACGGGCTTGTATGTCTGTTCGCTTTTTCGTCTGCTTTTACGTCGATATCTTTATAAACTGTCTAGTTAATCATTGGAATAAACAAGGTGAAAAGCCATTGTATATCAATTGTTTACACGTCGATCAAACAATATTATATTAATAGAGAGAAAAGGAGAGGGGGGCGTGTGTACATATAAAAGAGAGAGTAAGCGAGAGAATAAGGAAAACCAAATACTAAAAAAAAGGTCAGTGAGCCATAAGGGACGGATAGATTCCGATTGTTTTTATTTTTTGTTGTAATACGATGTGGTAATTAGTATTACAAGTTTTGAAGTGACTTATCACCGTGCGCAACCATGAAAAGATATTTCCTTTGACAATTGATTTGTGCTACCTATCAATTCAATTCTTTCCAATTCCCCTTTTTAATCCACGCGTAGTCTTTATGTCATGTTGCATTATGGCATAAAGAGCTTCTGCTTTAGGCAATTTGCAAGTACTTCACATGGTTACCATACAACTACTTTTTATTTAAACTGCCTTCTCTCATTATCCCCTCTTTTTTAATTATAATATTACAAATCGGATTGGTCTTTCCCGAGCTCACAGTGTAGGTGGTCCTTCTCCTTCTCTCATCTCCTCCTCCTCTATTTCTCTCCCACTCCATCCGTATCTCCTTTTTTTACTCCTAATATTAAAAGGTTAACCCTATTAATCTTGTTTATTATGATGATTATCAATGAGTATTTTTGTTTTGATAACAATACGAATCATTATCAATTCTATTTATAATAATTAATTTCATGCTTATTTGTAATGAAAAAGAACGCACAGATACATAATAAAAAGGAGGGGTCAAAAACTTTATATTTGATTTTAGGGACACGCAAAAGGCGTATTTACATTTGAAAGGTCTTTAGGGGACTTGTAAAGGAGAGAAACTATTCTCTTTTTTATGCTATAAACAAAATGAACAAGATTTAAGACATAGGACTATAGATCAAATCATGATATTAAATGGTGGATATAATGATGATGGTGAAAAAGCACGTATGGGATTCATCAAAAAAACTCCTTTGATGTTAATAAAGAACCTTTTATATTTTGTTTTTTTTAACTTTAGTAAAATAATATATATACTTCCTTTTTATTAAACCATTTTGGGTATTCCTTTTACAAGTTGTTCCGTATCTCTTTCTTTGCTTTAATGAGTTAATTCTTTTATAATTTGATATGTGGTTATGTGGTTCAAATTAGTAGATATTATTAAATGTGCACACACAATATGCTCGCATGGGCAAGCGGCTCCCGATCCTGTTCTTGATATAGTAAAACGCTTGGTATAGAAATTCATTCTGCGTTAACTAACATTTGAAGTATATTCAAGAATAATTCTACTTCTTGTGCTGATGCTTATTGTACAGTGTCTTTTTTTTTCTGCATATTCTTTTCTGAATTGCGATATCTCATTTAGACATGTAATGGCATGTACACTTCTTCTCTTCCTTCAAAAAAGGTTAATGTAAATATATCCGAAAACTTTATTTAGCATTTACATTCTATCGAGCGAGAAAAAAAAATTTCTATCGTGTTTGATATAGTCAAGCATACATGTAAATAGAATACTCACTTTCTTTCATATTGTGTAATATAACTTGGCTCACAAAAATTGGTTTTATCTAATCTTATACTTTTTGTTTAAGAAAATAGAAGCTTCTCCTACCCTGTTCGCTGCATGCGATCAAATAGATTTACTTGATTTAGTTTTATGTATGTTTTATAGAACATAGATATTCAATCCAAAAGCACTCTCGTATAAAAGAGATAACTATATTAAAGTTTTTTTTTTTTGGAGTTGAAAAGAGTCAGATGCAAGTATGAGAAAGGAGAGTATGTATCCGCTTTTCAAAGTCTGTTGAATCCGGATAAATAGGAGCCTGTCTTAAGCTTATCACTTTTTTTTAGATAAAATAAAGGTTTTTATATGGCATTTGGTTGGTATAAAAATAAAGATCGCTTTACCTTGTAGTACCTTACCAAGGGGGGATTTTTAATGTCAGTTTTTACCTGGCATATCTTGTTCTTTTTTTTTTATCGTACACTCTGATAAAGGATTATCATTGCAAGTATTCGAATGCACTTAAACTATACATGCATTAAAATTGAGAACATGAAAAACTGCAATATAGCGTCTTTATCTGCCCTACATTCAAATAAAAATCCATTGACCAACATAATTCATTTTGTTTCTAAAAAACATTGTTGACTATTTTATTACTCAATAAAAAGAGATGAAGTAACCTCGGTAAGATATGTTTGGTACTTTTCCTCATATTTATAAAATATCAAAACAAAGTGAGCCAAAAAAAAATTGATAGTTGCAGATAGACATGTTTTTTATAAGTGCTCAATTGATTTGCCTTGTAAACAGGGATGACTCCCTTCAAATTTAGAGGAGAGGAAACTAGAAAAATTGTGTACTAAGCTTGTTCTTTTCCTAAGAAAAAGAAAAGTGTGTGTGTTCGCATTTAAAGTAATTACAAATTCGATATATTACTTTAGCATTGAACTTTAGTGCAGCTTAGAATAGCATAGTTACACAGATAAAGAGAAGGCGTTTTCTATATGTATATAGAAAATAATCACAACAAATCATATTCAACATAGTTCGTTAAAAAAGGTGAAAAGTAACTTCGATTAGCAACCTACAAAGTAACTACCACATGAACCACTATAAAAGGACGCGGGATCAAAATAACCCTTTTCAAATATTTAGTTCTAGTCGCCGTAATAAAGCTCGTCGATTAATAGTATTAATTCATGCATCTGTCCAGAGCACAATTTAAAAACGCCACTATTGCTTTCCATTTAAGCAATTAACAACAGCGAAATGTTTTAATGATGTTTCACCACTGTTCATGAAAAAATCCTCTTCCTCTAAAAAATAGCACATGCTAAAACATCCGTTCTTATCAACAAAAAATTGACATTATGTGGCAATTTATGTTACTATTTGGTAATAAAAATTACCTTAGATAGTATTATGGTTGCTTATTCGTGGTAACATTCAGCCTCTTTATTTACACTTTGTGGAGAATCCAACTGGCGATAAGCGGACGGTCGGCTCTGTGCATTTGTTTCAAATATACGAGTATATATGCGGGCGTTATAGCAGAATAATTAACGATATTCCTGAATAGATCAGTACCAATGAACGTTCTTATTAAGAAATAATAGCGCCGTTTATTTTTCATTATTGTTATTACTATTGGGTAACTTTTTAAAAGTAAAAATGCATCACAAACTTTATTTATATAATCAGAGGTATATACTCTAGCTGATTGGTACATTAAGACAGGCAATTTTAAAAATCATACTACTGAAGATCAAAAAAAGGAGGATTATTTATACAACATCTTAGAGTATATATACAACTAACTAAGTCCATACATGTCGCTCTAGATCTCCAGAATTTTTTAGAAAATGGTTTTGGATACGAATAGCAACATTTTTTTACACAATACTTGATTGTAATCAATAAATTACCTGAGTAAGGAATATTCCAATTTAGATCAATATACCTTGTTCAGTTGAATACATAAGCTCGTTTCCATTAAGCATGAAATTTAGAAAAAATAGAATAGGATCGGTGGTATAATCCTTTTTTTTTACGAATTGGAATATGTAGAGCTCGAAAATATGATCAGAAATGACGGTTAGTGGATGGCTAGAGTGGAAATCTCCTGATTTTATTGTTTCACTGACAGTTTTTCTTTTTCGATAATCCTTGCTCATTTTATAGAAAGGTTAGCTATTGCTATTTACAGAATCAATAACACCATGGTAATTTTCTTTCATTGGTAACTGGTGTGCTTAAAGAGTCAAGCGGAGAGCACTGCTGAAGGGTTTTTGCGCCAACAGGTCAAGTTTAATCAAAACTATGCGTCCATTTTTTTTTCTATGATACTAAGTAAATATACTTTGTCTTCAGGTACAAGTATCATATAAAATAAAATATATTTTAACTCAAGGAAAATACCTATAGAACAGACATTATCTTCTTATTTTTGCCCAGAAGCATATCAAATTTATCTTCGCTTTCAATATTGTTTCTGCACACGGTGTTGTCATTGAACTCTATATTATGTTAAATATGCTGTGCTATCCGTCTGTTTAATCTCTGTAACAGATAGTTATGACCGTTGTTTTGGACTCTGATAATATCATCAAAGTTGCTTACAGCTTTCAAAATTTCAAATATCTCCTGGTTGTAATGAGTATGCAGTGGCTGGAGCTATCTTATGATGCTAGGGGTTTTCTGCTTTTACCTCCAGCCTTTTTTTGTTGTCGCTCAGAAACACGAGCTCGATCTTAAGTCGCATAATTGTAAACGCGAAACAATACATTGACTTTAACCTTTCTCCGTTTATCTTATTCTAGTTCATTTTATACATCTATTTGTAACTGCTTTTATCAATATCGATTAAACACATCCAAAAAGAAAATTATTTTTATAATTCAAATTATTTTAATTTTATTATCAAAGGGGATATTTATAATACGTTTTGTACAGAAGTATTGACCAGCAATGCTGTTCATCTTAATAAAATAGGGGGAGTGTAGAATGCAATTTAAAGTTTGTTAGTTTTGGAGCAACACTCTTCTTTCTTTTCAAAGTCTTTTGCGTAGACAGATTGGTTAATCTTCTTGTTGGTGGGAGCAATATCCAAACCAGGGTTAGCAATGAAGAAGTTGCAAGGCTTCATGAAGAAGCCACACATTTCAACAGGCATAACAGGGAAATCTTCGACACGAGGCAAGTGAGTGATACCAAAGGTAACCCAGAGAACAATATCTTTGTTAACAATATCATCACCAGTCTTGGCCCACTGCTCGAGGGTATCTGAACCATCAGATTGGTTACAGTAGAAACCACCAGCAAACATTTGGTTTTCGTTATAGGGAGTGACCCAGAGAGTCTTCTTGGCGAAACCAGCACGTTGACCAACAACAGAATCATGCTGAGCATATAAAGGAGCTTGGTGGTGAGAACCGACCTTCCAACCAACGGGCTGCTTGGCATAAGGGTGCATGCGGTTTTCGTTAACAATCTTCCAGAAACGAGAGGTTTCGAGGTTAGCAGAGGCTTGACCTTCAATGGTATCCTTCAATGTAGTGTATGTAGCCTTGAAACCGTTACCAAATACGTTCTTGGGGTGACCAGTAGGGTAAGGAAGAGCGCTGGTATCAACTTGGACAACAGAGTTGTTTTGACCATCAATCATAGGATCGATACGCATGGTGAAGAAGTGCTGATGGTATTGAGCGTTGATTTGAGGAGCAACAATAGTACCGTAAGGAGCGGCAAGTTCATCTTCAGCCAAAACGTGGGTGTTAAGCTCACCAGTAGCCTTGACTTCGTACTCGAAAGTGCCATCTTGGTAGAAGTAGTAGTAGAGACCATAATCGTAGTTGGCAACTAATAAGGTTTAAAGTCCGTTAGAAAATCTTTTTCCAACTCATTTTTTTATTTCCCATTTTTTTCACACGAAACCAAAAATAGAAATAAAAAGATAGAAAAAACTTACCAGTGACAATCTGAGAAATAACCAAACGGCGGGAACGAACAGTGTGAGCTCTGTTGTTTCTGTAATCAGTGTGCTTGAAGAGGATACCGTGATCTTCTTCGTGCATACAGATAGCATTAGGGACGGTGTAAGGCTTACCCTGGTGATCGTTGAAGATGGCGTCAAAGTAATAAATTGAACCCAAACAATCACAACCTATCATAAAATAGAAAAAAAGAATCATTTATGGTTAGCTAACCTGTATAATGTTTCTTTTTTAAGAATAAACTTACCAAGTCTGAGACCGTTGGTACAGAGACCAAGACCATATTCTCCTACATCGAAAGCGTGCTTACGGTTATGGGGAGAGTTGGGCTCAGCATAAGGGACAACCATCTCGGAAAGAGAGATACGGTAGAAGAGAGGACGCTTTTCGGCACCATCTTGGTAGCTGACGTTGTGGATAACAAGACCTTCACGGTAGTTCATGGAAATGTTCATGTTCCACTTTTGCCAGTCAATTTCATTGCCCTTGACAGTGAAAGAAACACCTTGGGGCTGTTGGATAACGATGGGCTTAAGATCCTTGCGGAAGTTTTCTTCACCAACAAATTCAGGCAAGAAGTTGTGCTTCTCCAAAGGAATAGTAGGGCGCTTGAACTTGGAATCTCTGGGTTGAATGTGTTCAATATCAATAATTTCCATACGACCAAGATCTAAAATAGAAGAAATTAAAATCTTAATTTTCCACCGCTTAATCACTTTAATACCGAATTACTTACCAACAATAGGAACGAAATCCAAAGGATGGGCATATTGGTTGTCTTCTTCACAAGTACGCATGTACATAAGACCTTGCATTAAACGCTTCTCACGGCCAGGATGACCAATGTGACGAGCAATGGCCCAAGGATCACAGAAAACGCTAGACATATCAGAAATACCGATTTCGCGACATTCAGCATGGACCTTGGGGTCCTTAAGAATAAGCTCTTCAACTTCGAACATTTCGTCCATGGTCAAAATAGGTTGAACATCGGGAATGTAGTTCCAGCTCTTGAGGGTGTTGTAAGTTAAGGAGACGACACCTTCGAAACACTTCATAGTCTTCTTTTCTAAAGCAATGACGAGGGCTTCACGTTCAACTTTGGTGATGCGAGGCTTGGAAGTATCCCAACCAAGATAGGAAAGCATAATATCCTTATTGGGTTCCTTAAGAGTAATGGTGTTGAAGACAAAGTCGACCTCAGGCTTAGCTTGGCGAGTGATAGTGGCAACTTGAGTCATTTCATCACTGGAGAGTTGATCAAAAGGATGAGCAACTGGGGTGGTGCTAGAAGCAGTAGCAGTCTTCATTTCCTTGGTAGCAGACATAATGGTGTTAAAAAATATAATTCAAGAGATATAAGTTAAAAAAGAAGTAAAAGGTCAAAAATATCATGATATATATATACTTATTCGAAAAGTTAATTCAGTGACAAATCAAGACCAATGAGAACCATTATTGACTAACAAAGTGGTTTAGTGGGGTCTCTGTCGGACGAGTAGTTTAAGACCGATAAAGAGCAATTTGTCATTACTAGCCTCAGACCAGTTCAAGCAAAAGAAGTATATTTTCAAATTCCGATCATGGCTGCTTTAACATGATCCACTGTTAAAATCAGTTTTAAGACTGGTATGTAGTTTTTTATCTGCTTTTTGTAGGTTTTTATGATTTTTTTATAATATTTATTAAAATAAATGCTTTATTAAAGGTATTTTTTTAGAAATTTATATGCTGACCCTTGTAAAAAGGCTTTAGCTGCCATAATCAAAGTATTGACAGTGGTGTTTATGCGCCACTGGGGGTATGGTGGGTACATGAGGGGTGAGGTTAGTATATCAAAGTCCGATGACCAAGCGCTACTTCCCAGAGGACTACTTCTGACAAATCAACCATTACATTTTGGTAAAAAGACTATCGTGCGAATATGTTATAAATGGAAATGTTAGTTACACTATACAAATGTTTACCTGAACCATATGTCAGAATATTTCTTGATCAGGATGCTATCTCACGTAAACATTCTATTCCGACAAAAATTCAATCCAATCAGAATACCATCTTCCACCATCTATTCTCACCACATAGTTTTTATTACCTTTATAGATATGCATTTTTTCCCAATATGACACTATAAAAATTAAACGTATTCCAAATTCAGCACATGGAATTTAATACAGAAATCTAAGAACTCAACAATTAAAAAAAGGAATGTTTTATTATTTACTGTTTACATGGCTCATAAGAGCTTACGAGCCCGTCTAAATTCTCAGCCGAGTCATCCACTCCGCCTATGACTTTGCATGTAACCATGAGTCCATCTTGGACGGATAAGCATCCCGGATATCGTCTATCTAATGACACAACAATAAACATTGAAATGCTCAGAGATAAGAGACAGCCGAATGCTATCTAAGTTTAAGATATTTTTTAAGACTATCAGAAAAGGTTATATGTATCTTTTATTTTCGCGAGAATGGCATCAATCTTTAGATATGATTGTAATCAAAAGCAGCAGTAACAACAATATTAACTCTTCAATTGAATAATTGAAACGTAATTACACTGATCATAGATATTTTTATTTGTATAAATATAATGTATAAATATCATATTTCCAGGAAATGACAGAAGATTTTATTACTCTAAATTGATAACATGATCACCCTGATGTTTATATAAACGATGTTATTTTATCATCTGTCATACCGCAAGCATTTGATGACGAAATCCAGAAACTGAAAAATACGCTTTTTTACAGAATATGGCAGGAAAATATCTAATATAATCGGTAGAGTAAATCAAATCGCAGTCTTTTTTTTTATATGTCAAAATAGGTAAATTACCAGAAACTTTTGACAGCTTTTTTTTTTGCAAGGTGCTCCTTCATTAAACTCTATCTTACTTCTTTATGATATCTAATTATGGAAATTTCTCACCCTAAACCCCATCCAGGAGCTGGTTTCCCCGCATTTATAATGGCATCCAACCAAAATCATTTTCTAATTCTGCACCCAATTAAAAGTGATCGCTGATTAATGGTCCGGATATGGATACTTAATTCCTGATTGTGGTTTTTTGATTTTGATTTTACATTTATTGTGTCACGTCACATCTTCATGGTTGAAATCTCATCACAAGATAGCTTTATCCCAGGAGATAAGCTTCACATAAAAATGAGTTTATAGCAATTCTCATTGTTTTAAACAGAGGCTCCAAGAAAGAAGAGAAAATAAAAATAACATAAGAATGGCTCAATTGACACGTGTGAAATCCAAGATTACGGAACTGAAAAAAATGTCTATTGCTAAACTTTATCTGTCTTTCTTTACATCTTATTACTAAAATAATGAAACACCGACATCGAATCCATCAATTGTCAATGCAGATCCTGAAATATTTTACTGTTCAAACTTCAATTGGTGCTAACATGACAAATAAATCCTATTTTACTTATTCTATTTCGACAATAAATATTCTATTAAAAGAAGGCTCCGTTTCTGTGTTTTAAGTAACATATTCCCCTTTTACAAACTCTGAGGTGAGAACTTGTATGCCTACCTTTGTGCTATTCATGTGATTAAATGAATAAGCTATAACTAAAGACTGATCTCAATTCTTACTTAACCGAACTTTTATTTAATATTTTATAAAAAAAATCGGCGTTATTTATAGTATTTTGCTAATATAAAGGGGGGAGGGTTTTCTTAAGAGATTGACATTAGCATTTGCGCATTAAATAGTACTTGTAACTTGAATCTTAAATGTCTAAAAATATCTAAAATGATCGAAAGCACAATCGACACGGGTTTATCTTTGATTATAATAGAGCTAAAATAGTAAATGTTTATGAACACACAAAAAAAGAGCAAATGTAAATGTTGCCATAAATAGTAGTGATAATTGTAATGTTGGCATGGCTGCGATAAGAGCAATTCTGCACAATTCTATCTGGATCATTCTTTATATTAAAAAAGCAGCCAGGAACATTATAGTATGAGTGGATTATTATTTAGTGAGGAGAAGGACTGTAATTCAGCCCGATTAGGACATATATGGATTATCAAGATTTACGCATTACTAACATTGTATAAAAAATAAATTAAAAATTAGCACTAGAATCACCAAAAAACTTAATTAAGAGTGCTTTCATCAATGGCTATGCATGCTCTCCATATTAATTTATTAATAGCTCTATCCCTTCAGTAAAAAGTAATTATATTCCTTCTTCCAATTTAAATATCATGAGTATTTTTTTAACCCAACTAAACGGATCCATCTTACGTAATTCGCAATCCCATTTGAAAGCTCCAGAATTTTCTCAGTAAAAGAGGTAACTGTCAACACATGTAGACGGCGCATATCTTCATATTCTACAAGCTGACAATTAATGCCATTGATGATATAATGCCGCAGCTCAATTTGATTTGGTGTCTTCAACGTGATACCATAGCGATGCAAACGTGGCTACCTGAAGAGATAGATAGGGCAATGTTATACAGATGTCGTCGTTTATCTCGCCCCTGAGCGTTACATTGGCCAGATTTGGAAAAGAGGATGAAATGATATTGCCAAGTTCATTGGTGATGCTCTTCTAGGATATTTCTATTGCTTCAATGTATCACCATTAACAATGAACACTCTCCAGAACAAACACATATTATCGCGCCATACAAAAGAGGGAAACTTAGATAATAAGCCAGATATAATCAGAGGACGCCATTGTTTTCATTGTCTAATTTACATGTCCGCTTTGGCTGATCGTCTACCTTAAACGATAAAGGTTTATATCTTCTTTCTTTTACTTTCTATTATTATCTATCATGTTAAAATAATTTACAAACCAAGTCTCTCTTCCTACGAGGATGCCACCATCTACCTTAAACCACTGTATGTATAATCAAAGCATGAGCTAAAACATCATAGGCTGATAATATTTATAATAGTCATCGTAAATACATGTGCTTTGCTAATGGAGCGCCAAGATTCTATCGCAAGATTGTAAATGATAATAGTCAGACTGACTAACAAAATAGAAAAAAAGAAATGATAAAAAGTATCAGATACCGATCAGTTTCGAAAACAAACACGTATATTACAACCCAATTACATGCTATCCACCAGTGGATAGATAGGAACTGACCGCCTCGCTAAAACACGAAATAAAAAAAAACCATCTACTCCGCCATAACGGTGATCTATATCTACTGTCTACTCTGATACTATTCTATAAACACAATATCAACAAATATAACATATTAAAAAAGAAACATAGGATGCATACTTTTATTTTTTTTAAAGTTTGAATTTGATCATCTCTTTGTTCTCCTTCTTTTCTTTTTATTCTCCATTATTTATTTTACAGAAACTGATGCATTGAATAATGTCGGAAAAGAAATGGCCATACAGTAGTAAGTTTATCTTTAAAGCAAACGACTATTACTAAATTATTCTATTTTATCGTAAAAAGAGCCTTCAATTTCCATCAGCTATAATCTTCGTCTCTTGAACACCCTAAGTCAATTGAACAAGTATCAAAAATTCAATAATTCACAGGTATTCTTTCTTCTGAAATTTCCAGAGATGGACAGATCATAGTCAGGGAAGTTTCCGACTGGGCAATCTGTAAGATCAACCCAAGAAGACTCCTTATCATCCCAATGATGGCGAACATGGGTAACATGGTGGTTAAACTGTTTTTTCTTAGAGGGGCCTCTATTTGGGTAGCGCTTACCAAGGTTCTGTGCTCTGCTTGTTGGTTGAACATTGGTAATATGGTTGTCATATGCATATCCATTAATGTGATCAACTTGTCTATGCTTACGAATAGCACCAAAAAAAGCCTTGTAGGCAAAAAGGGGGAAATTTTGGTTTACGTTCTTGTTTTGGGCAGTTCTAAGAGTCACGATTCTGTAGCCATCCTCACGGACACTTTCACCCAAAAATTCCATTGTCTGAGTAGTGAATATCTAGCAGTGATCAGAAGCGATTTACAGTGGCCCTTCGCTTGTCGTATACCCCGTTTTCTTGCAACACCAGCTTTTCGCAACAGTTTTTTTGTGATTTTTTTGAGAAATATAAGGCAAATTTCCTCCGTTTTCTTGCAGCCACCACTTTTTGAACCGGTTTTTTAGCCCACAGATTCACTTGCAGCAAGCAAGAGTCTACTGTAAAAGGGTTTGTACTCACGTCGATCTAATTTTGCGAAAGAGATATTGGGTTCCTGTTGCTAAAAAAAAATATCGAATATGAATTGGAATATAAGAATTTCAAATAGTGAAAATAGTAATGTGATAAATTGTAGGGTTCAATACATGAAAGGATTTGATAAAGAAGTTAAAGCCACATCTCAATTTATCTAAAAAAAACATTTTACAAACCTCTAACCATCTCTTCATCTGGATAATATTTTTCTTCCAATGAGATTACCAGAATATTTATAGCGCTGACAATTTTTGTGTCGACATTGCCAATAACCTCATGTCTGATAGACGCCACCTTCCCATCGGGGAGGACCTTTCTCACGTTGTATGTCAAACCATCACGCAAGTAGATGGTACCATCTGGGGTAGCATAAAGGTTTTCAACTTGTTTCTCCGTGTAATAGTTGTGTTGGACTGGATCTATATTAATAACAGAATAAGTACAAAACACAAATACAAATATCATTCAAACCGCATACAATAGTCCTGTTCAAAGTCTTGGACAGGAAAATCAGCAAAGTTAAATGCCTTTCGTAGCTTCTCGTGAACCTCTTCAGGAAGTAGCACTGCTTTTGGAAAAGAAACATAAATATTTGTGAACCTATTTTACAAGGGAAAAATATTTACTGTAAAACCTGGACTTTAGTAATATAGACTTTAGAAACTTTGTCAATGTAGTTACCTTCTCACTCTTAAAGGACTCCATACCTGCTTTATCGTTCTGTGTTCCATCACTCTTTTATTTTGTGAAGAACAAAGTGAACTTGCATGGAATAAAACCGATATTTTCTCAATTACAAAAGCAATTTTCCTATAAATGATAATGATATTGATTGTTAACTATCTATTAATTTAGATCACACTTGACTATACTTATGAAGCCTTAAAGAAGATGATAGCATTCTCGTGGGTAAAGAAGCTTGGTTTATATTTCATATTAATACGATAAATAGTAATAGAAAATGATAAAGAAAGAAGAAAGAAGAAGAAGAAGAAGAAGAAGAAAAAAAACTAATCGTTTTAAAAACCTTCATCACTTTTAGGGGAGCAGCAATGGACAAGAACGATCACATAAATCTAATAATGAAAACAATGGTACTTCCTGAATAATTACTTTATCAATTAAAATAAACACTTTAACATGGTATGATAGCATCTATTTACTAGGAGTTGTCTTCATTATATCTCGATCATTTTTTAAAGGATATCAAGAAATAATAATAATAGTAATAAAAGTCGTGTGCTCCTCATTATCGGATTTAACTGATAGTCATACTGAATATACCAATGTTATTAGAATTTAGATATATACTTAGACACCGGAAACAGCATCTTCAAACTATATTAAATCACAGATTTTACTGTACCAATCGTGCACTGGGAAAAATGCCTAAATAGTAGTTGCTCACGTTGTCTATGACCAGTCAAATTTTTTGACAGTTCTGATTTATCCATCATACCTAAATTTGGGTTTCATAATGTAGTAGAGCAGGCACATTAAAAGGAAAGACTAAGGTGAAAAATACTTTTTGTTTTGAAGGGGGTACGTGCATGTTGTAAGGTAAATATAAAGCCATTCTTGTTGTGGATTAAAAGTTCTATCACTGTATTTATGTCTTGAATAATTTTATTTACTAATGCAAAACTATTTTTTTTTCTAATTACAAGTTTGAATATTCAAACACAAAAACACATATAAATGAAAAGGGGATAAGGAAAGTTTGATTGAAATTAAAATTATGCCTTGAGTTTCTTAGCAGCAGCTTCGACACTCTCAATGACCTTGCTAATAGCCAACTCGGTCTCTTCCTTGGTGATGTTGAGTGGGGGAATCAAACGAAGAGTCTCGTAGATGGAAGTGGTCAAGACAATGGTATCACGATCGAAAGCCTCAGCGGCAACGCTGTTGGCGAAACCATAAGGAACACCCATGAACTCCAAACCAATCATAAGACCCTTACCACGGACATCGCAGGTAACACCTTGGGGCAAGAGAGCGGGAATTTTTTCTCTGAAAGCCTTGAAGAATTCCTCGGATCTGGCATTACAGTTGTCCAAGAGCTTCTCTTGCTCGAAAATTTCGAGTGTAGCATTGGCAGCTGCAACAGAAACAGCATTGCCCTAAAAACGACAAATGTTAGCATTCTAATTTTTTTATCTTCTTTCTCCTTTTAAAACTTACCGAGTAGGTTCCACCCATTGATCCTGGAGGCTGCTTGTCCATGAGCTCTTTGCGTGATACAATAGCGGAGAGAGGGTATCCGGAAGCGATACCCTTGGCCATAACCATGATATCAGGAACAACATCGAAATGTTCGACGGCAAACATCTTACCGGTACGACCGAAACCGGACTGGACTTCATCAGCAATCAACAAGATGTTGTGCTTATCACAGATTTCTCTCAAACCACGCATGAAGTCTAATTTACTCAAAAGTCAGTTATTTCATGACTTACTCTCTTTTCTCTTATAACTTACTCTTAGGAGGGACAACATAACCACCTTCACCTTGAACAGGTTCGATCAAGATGGCAGCGGTATCTTCGGGAGCAGAACGTTGCTTCAACAAGATCTCGAGCTGACGAAGAGCCTCATCACCGCACCATTCAGGAGTGAACTGCTTGGGATCCTTTTGGTGGACACTCCATTGCTGATAGTAGGGATAAGAAGCGACATGTACACCAGGCATCAAAGGAGCAAATCCGGCACTGTAAGCGGTCTTTGAGGTAGTCAAAGACATAGTACCAAAGGTACGACCGTGGTAAGAACCCTGGAAGACAATGATGTTTTGCTTCTTGGTAGCCTGTCTAGCAAGCTTAATAGAGGCTTCGACGGCTTCGGCACCAGAGTTCCAGAAGAAGAAGGTGTCGAGCTTGGGGGATGGCATCTTGGGTAAAAGACCATCAATAAGATCAAGCATGGGCTTGTGGAAGAAAATGTTCACTTGACCGTGGGAGAGGTTGGCGGCTTGTTCTTGGACAGCTTTGACAACAGTGGGGTGACAGTGACCTATCATTCATTTGTATAAATACAAGCGTTCCTCCTTTCTCTATTTCGAATCCAAGATAAAAACTTACCGGTATTTGTCACACCAATACCTGTGGTGAGATCAAGGTACTTCTTGCCTTCGGTGGTGTAGATATAGGTACCCTTTGCCTTTTCAACAACGAGTTCAGTGGATCTACCAATACCTCTGGCGATGTGCTTTTTGCCGAATTGTGCGAGCTTTGAAAGAGTAGACATATGTATTTTTAGCTACAAATGAATAAGAAAAAAAAAGAAGAAGAAAAAAAAAAGAAAAGCTTGATGAATGACTAAAAGACATGTATTTATATACAATCAGAGAGGAGAAAAAAAAAAGGAAATGTCAAGGAATTATTATTACCCAATCAACAAAAGGGAAATTTTTCCCTACTGTAAAAAAGTAAAGCATTTGTCATCTAGAGCCAATCAAATCATTTTATTACATGAAAAATGGTACACAAAATAAACCTAAACAGCTATTTTAAAAATTATACTTACTGGCGTGCGAAAACAGATCTTTTTTTTTTAATCAGTGATACAAGAAAAAAAAATGACTCTGTTTTTTAAAGTTTAGTGCTTTTTTGTCGTCTCTTTTCTAATGATCATAGTATTTTTGAAAAGAACTTTATCTAAATTCGTCCGTGAGATACACACACACACTTCACTCTATTTACTCATCTGCTGAAGCAAGAGATGTAGTAATTCTGACTGTTGTTGTTATTTACTATGTTGTCTAGACTATTCTGGTGACCTATATTTCACACACTCACCGATGCTCGTTTTGTAAAAAATGACAGGCCATCCTGAAAAAGAAGGTTTCTTTTACGGAGCAGATTGCTATTAGTTATCCCGTTCATTTCTCATCTTATCAACTTTGAATAAAATTATCAATATTTAAGAATGTCATTACGATAAGAGATATGTTTGTACTATTAAACATGCTAATTCAACCCGTTCATGTTCACTCGATAGCGAGTTAAGCTCCAAGTTTCTATGCTCTTAAACTTTAACCCCTTTCGACAAGAATAAGTAAACTACATAAAAAACATAAACTAAATAAACAGTGAAAATAAAATCATTAGAGGTTTAAGAATAATAAAATATGAAAAGAGAATATATTGAAGATAAGTGAAGTTTTGTACCACACTAGTTTAAGTTTTATTCAATAGATCCAAGGAACTATGAAAATAGGTGATTTTGTATTAGTTTGGAAAAAAAAAAAGAGGTATTGAAAAAGAGAATATCATATATAGTAAGAGTATAACTGTTTATTGCCGAATTATATTTAGATAACCAAGTCCTTTATTCAAAAGAGAAGAGAAAACCAACGAAAAAAATGCGTGATATAGAAACTGCTTTTTTTATTTACTTCAGCAGCCAATAGACATCCAAGTGAGATAGAAAGCAATCTGGGGGACAAAGGTCGCTTGTTGTATTTCTAATAAAAAATCTATCATCGTTATTGGCATATATAATTGGGCCAATAAAAATAGATATAGGCTAAAGAAAGAGTTTAGCAGTAGCAGGTACCTTTAAAAGTATCCTCCTTGGTATTAGTGGTAACACCACTATCATTAGTATCTACAAGATCATCAACTACAGGGCAAATGGATTAGAGGAAACCCACCAGACTTGGCATTTTTTAGAGTAGCTGATGGAGTATGATGAGAAGGGGAGCTCCAAAATGTGACAAGAAATCTAATGTTTGCATACTTTAATCGTTTTTTATTTATCTTTTCAAACATTTTATGTCACTTAATTTTTCTTCACAGTATAATCAGTGTTTTTTATCAAAAAGAGATCACAACTTGGATTTTGTTTTATTTTGACATTCTTTTCATGCCAAAAGCCTATAGAGACCGAAGATCAATATAGCTCTAGCCCAATGTGTTATATTTCATTTTGTGAATCGCCGTATGCTTATTGCACCCACAAAAAAGAGATAGTAAATCCGTATCATAGCGTATTCCAATATCTAAAATATCACTTGCTCAGTTTGTACTTCAGTAACATGACTTTGGATCTCATCGGTTCTCAGGCTTGCGAATCAGAATTTAAGGCATTATATACTTTAGAAAAAAAAACCTGAAAAAACCCCTACCATAAACATTTGCTTTGCATGTTGATGAGCTTTGTATACATAAACGTACCAAGTGTAACAGTATTAATGAAGTTATTCATTTATATAATCCTTTTCATATATAAAAAAAGAAACATTCTCTGTAAATCACCGAATGAAACTATGTTAGCGACAAAGTTAACATTCACTCAAAAATTAATATCCAGTTTAAACCTTCGACCAAATGATAATTAACAGCTGTTTGACGAGTACCAAAGAACGCAGAAATCAACTTTGCTTAAGTGAGAAGGATCGAAAAGCTCACCCAATTCGTCACACATAGTTTCACTGGTTAGAATTTCCCTTGGGTGAGAGTTCATTTACCACGTCCATCCTGTTTAACAAGTTTTGCGTTTTAATTTTTGACGTGTCCAATTTGCGTATTAAAAGTGACAACTTTTTTTTAATCACAAAAGCGCGGATAAATCATTTTTTCTTTTTCTTTACGCCTCTTCTACAACTCTCTCAGGATTGACGCGTGGACTGACGCGTCCGGGGGGACTTTTAGCTATAAATCATCGTAAGTATTGTTTGGGACATGGGACAAAAACGAAATAGGATACCAACAACACTTATACAGTATGTGCCGCAAAAAATAAAAAACATACAAAAAAAAGTATGTATAACTTGTTTGTCACTGATATGGATGAAGGGGTCTTTTATTAAAGTGGTTTGAGTGTAGGCCACGTTTCTCAAGTCTCCCTCGTCAGCCAACTACTGTCAACTGCCACCACCATCTGTACACGATGTGTGGACGGTCATCTTCGGGTTGAGATGCCTGCTCTTCCAGAGAGCTATACTTCGGGCAGGACATTAGATAAAATGTTGACAGTTAAAATGTATGTGTTCTAAATTTTTCTCTCCTTTTAATTATACGATTTTTGTTTCTTTATTATAATTTTATCCAATCAAATCAACTCATCCTGGATGCCATTTTTTACCACCAGTATATATCTCACTTATTCGACAGCTTTCAGTGTAGTAAAATGATATTATATGGTCAAAATGTTGATACTCATCCTATTAAAAACGCACTTGGACACATCTCTGCACTATGAAGTTTGAAATTGGCATAATTTTTAGAGACAAAACC
>VCJJ01002427.1:76674-87760 GCA_024139415.1 Backusella tarrabulga | reverse complement strand
CGCAAATAAAAAAATTAAGTACGCAAAAAAAAATCAGATGCGCAAATTGATTGGAAAAAACCAATAGCAATTTAAAATCTTCAACTGGAACGAAAAAAAAAATAACCCATTGGTGTTCAATTGCCAATATTACCGCTTGGAAATCTTCAGTAAGTTCTCTTTTAAAACAGACTGTTATATCATATTAAGTATAACTCTATTTTCTTTGTTTATTTGTGCTATTTCGATCTCCTAAATCAATAAAAAGTGGTCAAAGCGGTTTGAGTTTTATATTTATAAACTCTGAATGATACGATAGACTTAAAATTTTAAAGGTGCTATTTTTTTTTTTCGTAAAAAAATTTTTTTTTTGTGTAATAAATACTAAATTTAATGAATGTACAAATGGGGTGATTAAGGTGGAATCAAAAGTCTCATAGGTCTCACTGGAAAAATGCACTTACCATTTGTTCAATGCTTCATTAGGTTTTCAAGTTCCTCTGAAGTTCAGGTTCAAAATTAGTAAAAAAATCATGAACTTGAACTTCAGAAGAACTTGAAACCCCCTATTATATACAAAAGAAATAGATTTGGAATATTTCGTTCCAGAACATTGGTCATATTGGTGGCACTCTGACAAAATTAAAGAAATTCCGCCCCTTCTTTAAAAGTAAAAAACATAAAGTAAATTCTAGTATATTTGCCTCATACTAGATTTAATTTTGTTTTGTGAATATTCAATCCTTGAATTGTATCCCTTTTTATATTGTTAAACTGAGAAAGGGAGTTTATCGCACAAGATCATGCCCAATAAATAATAAAGCCCTTAAAAACATTAGTTCATTTATCTTATTATTGTTTGCGCATTCATTCCTGAAATGACTTAAAAAGATCGACGGTGGTCGGAATTAAATAATCGTTCAGGAGTATTGGAACATGTATCCTTTATTACAATACCGATAGAAACAAAACCAATGTTTGAAATGATAATGTTAAAAAATAAAAATAAAAAAGACGCTCTTAAGCAATTATATATTTCTTGAAAAGCAAAAGTGGCAGATCCTTTTTGACATTCGGATAAATTTCGCTCAGATAACCAAAATCGTGAGACAAGTACGCAAATTGGGGCCGTAAGCACTGTATTTATATGCTATTATATCAACTAAGCCGTTACATATTCACGAATGCTGTTTTATATAATAATAAGCATATTATATCAGTTAGTTCTTATACTTATAAACTCATGGAACATAAGCTATTGTTATACCCAAAACCAGCCCTTTAGAATATATAAACTGAAGCTTCACCACCTAGTGCTTCATAATTATGTTGATTTTTAGCCAGTTTGGTGTGGTATTGGTAGGTCTAATTTATTTATAGCCGACGTTGAACTCTCAAGTTTGATAACCAGTGACACACACTGTATTTTCAAGTAATAATGAGTGGTTACTAAACTATGATCAATCGCTCGATCGTTTTTTTTTCTTTGAACACTTGGATGTCTCTCAAAGCATATCCTAGTCTCGTAAATCAGGAGATTGGTTACGCTGCAAGTTCAATCCCAAAAACATGCATCTTGAGACAAATTTAAACAATGCATATATTTAAAAACTTGTTTTAAACTCTAAGCTAAATAATTCGACTTTTATGACAATTTTGTCAGTTGTCCAAATTTTAAATAGTAATTAAATTAAAATAAGTTACAATGGATTTTATTTGATAATGCAGGTTCAAGTTTTACAAATGAGGTGATAATAATGATGAATGAATGAAATATGATGTATGCTGGGAAGATAAACGAATAGAAATACGAACAAAGTAATACTTGGTTATATTTATAGAGTGTATAATAGATTGTCGAGATAATGGACCATCAAAGGATTTTCGAAGCATTCATTTGAAGGTTCTAACATAATAACATCTTTAGGTTGATAGCACTGCCTTGAAGCTGTAACTGTTTATTTTAAATATAAACATATTGATGTTAGAAAATTACTGGTGTATAGTGACAAGTCTCAACTTACCAAAAGTATTAGGAACCCAAGGTGTAGACATGAACATTTCTTGAACCTTTTCACAAGTTGCAGAGTCAAATTGGTCCTTCTTATAGAGTGGATTCTGCTCATAAATTAAATCGGTGGGGCTGCCAAAATTTGACTCGAGAGAGATATTTGCACCACTGTTGAGCAAAATTTGAATGGCATTAGTAGCCTTTGACTGACATGCAAAATGGAGTGGAGAGAAACCATTAATATCTTGAGTATCAATCAAAGCTGGGTAACGGTCAATAATAAAAGCTACAATAGAAGAATAATTGCAATATCCTGCAAGATGAAGGATGCTTTGGCCGCTAATGTTTGTCCGTTCAAGATTTGAAGCATCATAGACTTGAGAAAGTATATTTACAATTTCCTGTTCAAATTCTTGATCTTGAAAATGGGTGTTGCTTTGAATGCCTTGTTGTTGTATTAAGTTATTATTGTGGATAAAGTTGGAAGAAATATTTGAAACAAAACCAATGTTTTCCTGCATATTGGCGCCATTTCTGTTTTCAACAGCTTGAAGTGAAAGATCCAGGATTTCTTGTCTACTGTTATTATAATAGTTGAAAATGTAGTTTTCATTCTCAAGTAATTGTTGTCCTTTGAATAAAACTGTAACAGGTCCAGGATTTTCTGTAGGAGGTAAAATACAAACAATAGAAGTTGGACTCCAGCAAACAGTTGTAGCAGTGCGTCCACCAAACATAACCTTCAAATCTGCATGGAATTCACTACCAGTAACAGTTATTTCAGTTCCGCCATAAATAGGACCATGAGAGGGAGATATAGTTTGTATTTTTGGATTGTATAATGGGTTAACCATCGAAGATGATTGAATAAGACTTTGATCTATAGATTCAAGAGTTAACGGCAAGTTTGAAGTGTTTGTACATGAGCTATTAGTGTATGAGCGGGAGCTCATATTTTCGATATCAGTGTGTACAGCTGAATAGGACAATTCTGTTGCTCCAGAGTATTGTTGCGTTGTTGGCAAGATATTTGCAGTAGCATACTGAGGTTCCTGATATTGGCTAGCCATGTCTTGAACGGAATAAGTAGGGGTACATAAGTTTGGTGTACCGAGATATATACTATCTTCACTTGGAGTCAAGAGTGGTGAAGTATAATGATGAAATGAGGAAGAAGAATTGCTAGTTGCAGATTGTGTATGACTGTAAGAGAAGTAACCCAAATTGTCTTCGCAGTGACTTGAAAAGGGAGTATCACTTGGAGTAAAGTCACTGTAGTACGATTCAGTTTGGGATGTACAAAAACCAGCGGTTTTTTTATCTTTAGAGGGAGTGTCATAATTTGACACACACTTCTTCCTATCAAGAGCACGTTGCTTTGAACTTTTATGATCATCAGTAATCATAATAACAGGAGATTGTCCTCTTGCAACAACGACGCCATTACTATTTCTCATAGCAAAACGGATTCTACAAAAAAATTAAAGTTAGATTATATTGATATTTAGGGTTTCAATCTAAAAAAATAACATACCGAAAACCAATTCTTTCATTATGATGACGACAGTAGCAAGTTATACGGGTGGGAATAACAGCTTCTCCTGAACTAATGTTTACGAGTGAATCACAGTTGAATAACAAAACACGGAGTCGATCACGTTCAAAGGCTTCATCAGAAACAGTAAAGTCAGATTCGGCATGAATATTGATTTCTTGCCTAACGTTTTTCTTTTTTCTTTCAGATCTTTTGCGCTATTAGAGTTAAAGTGTAAGTTTTCTAAAAAAAAACAGCAACAGCAATATATAGAAGTTGAAAACTCACCTCACGTCGGACACATCCTTGGCACATTTTGATTATTTTATTTTCATTGCTTTCACAGACTATTTGGGCTTCCAAGCTCAATACTCTGGATTCATCAGAAGACATAGTAACCAAGCTTTCATCTAAAAACTTGTGATTTTGACCTTTCCTTAACTTTGATCTTGCAAGCTGAGAATGATCGATACGTAGATAGGACCAGTTCGGAACCTTAGAACCATTTGCATCTAACAATTGAATCGAAAGCTTCATTTGAGTTTCAACGCGAGATTTTGCACCAGTACTAGGGATACCATCTACGTGTATTTTCAAAAAGTCGCCGCTGTGGAAAAAGAAAGGTTTAGTAAATGCTACACAGTTATGCTTCAAATATAAAAATTATTACTTTGATAGGTCAAGGACTGTTTGGGCATCTATGTTAAAGCTTTTAGTAGTTTTTGAACTATAAATAAATGCATTAGTGTTATCACATTGTATATTATAGCGTGAAGTATTTACTTCTTTGATGATCCTTTTCTATGATTATTAAGATATTCTTTCAAGTATGAATGCTTATCTGCTCTATTCCCAGCCTACACAACAATTTAGTATTCTATTTAAAATAGTTGATCCTGGACCTTACACTTTTCATAGGTTTTTCAATTAAAATTTTTTCTTCTGGAGAGCTGGATAACATTTGGCCAAAATTTCCTGAAGTTTGATTTGGAGGTGAATTCATACTTTGTTTATTTTGTAATTTATTGACAGGATTAATTTGTGTGATGGATGAAGGGTTGAGGTTGCTATTTAATCCTTAAATAAGCACTTATTTTTCACTTAAAAAGAGGAGATAAAAAAAATAAGAAGAGACAGAAGGTAGAATAAAATAAAAATGGTTTCTATACTTAATGCGAAAATGCGTAAAATGTGTACCATTTATATACCAATTGATTGACTCTAAAAAAGGAAAATAAAGAACAGAATATGTGTTAGTATTCTTTGAGACAAAAAAAAAAGAGAACAGTGCGGAATTTCTTTCAACTAAACCACATTGATCAGGTTTTCTGAAACAGAATGAAAAGAGTTCTCTTTGGAGACGAGTTTGAAAATTAATAGATTTTCGATAACAGGAGAATATACGTTTATAAATCCCTATTACTAAAAAAAACCGCATGAAAAGACATGTATTATAATAAATAACACTTAATTGTATACCAATGTGAATTGTCAAAGAAGAATATATGCAAAGACATTATATAGAATATTTGTACAACATCACCGATTTCATAACAGTTATTACTAGTGTATTTGTACTGTGATTTATACATGTTGATTAACTCCACAAAACAAAAAGTATGAATATAAATAAATTGAAACAATTGAAATTCAATATTCTATAGAAGCTTGTCAAGGTTATACACTAAAAAAAAGTGGATAAGATATATCCTTTTACCCTATAATATCAGTGGCTTGATCTTTATTCAGTAAAGAAATTCAATATATGAAAAACGGCGTATATAAAGTTAATTCTTTTAGAGTAGCACTTTCATTGTGATTCTACTATATTAAGAAGTATTATAAAACGTATTTCAAATTCAATCAATTAGAATTGCCCTGATTACTATAGAATTGTTTATTAAAAAAGAACGATGGAACTTTTACTGGAATTTTATTATATTATTTAGATGTATCCAGTTAATGCTTATTCGCCACATGAGACACTCAGCTTCAATTACGCGCACTCATTCAAGTAAATAGGCTAATTGTATATTCTGTCAAAGACATTATTAAAAAATATACAGAATTTAGAACTCAAAAGTACGCGAAAAAGTATTACGACCGGATACTTGGCTCAATACTCCTCGGTTCTGAGCAACAAGCTGATGTAGAGGTTACAGCGTCTTTTTTTAGCTAACCTCACTAAAGACAATTTTCGATTATAATAATGTCTGTAATCATTTAACATACTGTAAATTTAATTTTGCCTTAAGCAACATACTTGCAGTGTAATATCTATTCATCAAAGACTATATATTATCTAATGATCATAAAAAAGGGGAAGGCGCATTTTCTCTGTATGGATGTGGCAATTGTGGCGCTATGCAAGTAGAAAATCCAAAACCATTCCCGACACTTTTTAGTTCTTTTAATGCACGAAACAAGTTTAAATTGATCTGTTAATGTTGTTATTCTATTATTGCTTCTACTATTGACGTCCAAGGTTTCATAAATATTAATCGATTTGTTTTTGCATAGATAGTAATACACGGATAGCAATATATAACTTCTTTACTGAATGACTTTAAAAAATAAAACTATATGGCAAAGCTGCTTATATCATTTCTGATCACATCAAACTACTTTGGTAAAGGTAAGTACATAAAAGGGAATTTAAAAATAGGTACTGTCAACTAAGGAGAAAACTCATCGGATTTTTTTTTATTCCAAGCATGAATCTTGGCAAATGGTATTTATCAAGTAATATGGTTGGAGGTGTCTCATCTAAATTTATCCTTTATAAGTTGACCATACGTTTTCTTTCTCCGTATTAAAATTCAATACGCGTAAAAAAACCTTTGTCGCATATGAATACAATACTAAAAGTAAAGCTGAATATTTTTTAAAGGTAGCCACCTTTTAATTTTTCTTTCTTCAAAGACAATTAACATTTGTTTGTACCGTAATTTTGTTGGTCCTATTTATACAGCAATTTTTACTGAATTCATTGATCAAATCTATCCTTAAAGGGCCCTTAATTACGGCTTAAATTGTTTCACTCGCCACAATTAACCTCCAAGAAGGTCCAGTGAAAGTTTATTGGATTTAAATTATTTGGCTCATTTTTTTTTACGTAAAAAGATTGACAAAAGTGAATTTCAACACAAATGTACATTTAATTAATGAAATATCCAAAGATTTGGAATTTAAATAACCAAATTTAATTAAAGAGAGAAAAGTTGGATACACGTTTGCATTATACAAACATGTGCAGTGTTTCCACGAAATTACTTTTTGTGTAATCTTATTGGATTCGACTAACGAGCGTCGATAGCTCTCGCATTTTAACGTTATATTAATATTGTCAGTTATACTCAGTAGTTAGAATACATATTTAAACGTAATAAATATTAGCTCATAACCACTAACGCCATAATGGACTACTTAAAAAAATGAAAATTCTGCTTTATTTTGCTTTCAAAACTTAGAGTATAGAAGATAAGATGAAACCATATCATTCATTGCTTGAAGATAGCCGTTCTTTAGTGTGCATACCTGTATTATTGTTCTAGGATTGCATATATAAGATATAAAAATATATACGCGAAAATGAACACTGTATCCACCATAATCATCACAATCATCATAACAATTATATTATTGGGATTTATCTTATCAATCTAAATTTAACTCATCTAGGTATTAGTGATAACTAATAAATACTGATTCAAAAATAGCCGCTTGTTAGCATAATATTAAATTGAGTAATATTTATATCATCATTAGAAACTTTTGAGTTGGAGAGCTATTCATTTATATATTTAGTTTTTTTTGGGAGAGACTCTGCAGTAAGAAAACTTTTTAGTTAAATTCAATATATGCGCTATATTTATATAGCGTCAGTAACATTCCCAAACATAATTAACACATATTTGTGTATTATAAAAAGTGAATCAAATACTGGAAACTAATTCTAAATTATCTTAACACTAATCCTTGAATTATAATTGGGTGTAAATAATCTTATTAATAGAATGTTTATGTTTATGCTATACAATGGTCATAACAGTTAGCAAATAAAGAAAATTACTCTCACTAACGCAATCAGATTTTACATATCCCAATTATTTGCGTCGTACTGATGGATCATAGTGATTAGTCATGAGATTTTAAAATAAGTAAGCAAGTTATCTGATATTATTTTGCATTGACATCATATATATTTATAGATGTATATTGAGTGCACCATTGAAATAAAATATTAGATGAACAACATAGCTTTGAGAATTTACTTTAGTAATGAAAATCATTTTTTGATTTATAAAGACACTTGTTTCACTCTATAGTTTCCTACGATTCTATCGGGAATTTATTAATTATAATATAGCTTGTACAATAGAGATACTCATGAAACTACTAATAACAATAACTCAATCCAGGTGTATTTCCAAATATCCATTGGTAACTTTATATTTAAATGTATGTTTCAAAAAAGTTTGGTTTTTGGATTTGTGTCTTTTTCCAGAAAAAACTACTGCAAATAAGTAGTGATCGACATGGTAAACCAATGGAAAATTAGGATCAAAAAAATACAGATTGGGTTATACTACTCAAAATAATCACGCATCTCGCTTTCTCATCGTATATATTTCTACAATATAGCATATTAATATCCAATCTTTACTGTAATCTGGAAAAAATGATCTTTCTTTTCTTTTGGTGGTAGCTAATAGCCATAGATCCTAACTTTAAATTTGGTCATCCTTCTATTTTCTTGACTGTTGTTACAACACCTCCACTATGGAAAAAAATTATACTTTTTGTCCAAGTAATATCCACTGGTTGTCCTAGAAAAAAAAATATTTAAAAGCTTTTTCTAGGTCAATTAATGGACATTATAAGGGCTATTTGGCGTTTTAGAAATTAGTCATAATATTTGAATTCGTTTCTAGGACTATCGATAGACATTGCTAGGACATCTCTAGGACAAAAAAATATCTTTTTTTCCATAGTGCTCTCCACGCCCATAATGAATTTAATCAGGAAATTAGTATCATATACTCAGAGGAGGAATGTATCAAGAGCAAAATACGGCTTCGGGATCTTTTTATCCTTTTCAAGCTCTTCAAATTGAATTTTCACAGAAAAAATAAGCCTTTTTTTACATTGCTTTCGCCCTTTTTTGATAGCTTAGTTAAAAGCTTAATTCAAGCAACTCAGCACACAATATGCTTTTTAAATTACGTCATCGCAACCTGTGACTTTATTCAACACTATTTATACTATTCCAGGCAAACAGATTAGCGTTCACTCTCTTTTTGTGATTATTACATTTTGAATAAAGAAATTTAGCCAAAAGTCCATCCATTTATTTTTTCAACTTTACAGTAATTGATTTATCAGTTCTTTGAGAAAGAAATACCAAAACTTAGTAGGCATGTCGAGCGAACGGTCACCCCTTTTAAGTGGAAAGAGAATTGATACGCTCAGATACAATGATGAGGATAGTGATGGTTACGATAGCGATGGTCATATAACTATTTTAACATCCAATCCACCTTCGTCCAGAGGAAGCATTGATAGTATTGCGCTTTCTCCTCATATCCAACTCAAAGACGAAGGAGAGGCACTGGTGAAAAAGAGATTGAATGGTGCGCCATTAATAACAGTCCTCTTTGGGTTAGTTAGATATACGAATTCAATTCAATAGAATAAACCATTCATGTTTTATAAAAAACAGTCTGTGGATAGGTGTCTGTTTATCATCGTTAGATTCAACTATTGTTGCAACAATATATCCACAAATTGGTACAGAATTTAAAAGGTATTGGTCCTATGGGCGCTGATTACACAAATATATATCGGAGTTTAATTGCGTTCGGGAACTTTTCCCCTTCTTACATAGATCAAATGAAATCATATGGATTGCAACCTCGTATATGCTAAGTTATACTGCGCTTCAGCCTCTTTGTAAGTTTTTTTTGAAGTAGCTACGCATTCAATTAAGTTCTTAGTCGGATTAATTGTACAGTGACAAACACATACTCCTGATAAAAACGTAATTTTAAATTTCCATTGTCAATTAACACGCTTCTTGTTTCATAGATGGCCGTATTTCTGATGTTTTTGGAAGAAAATCAGCCATCATGTTCGCAGGAAGCGTATTTTTCATTGGATCTTTTATGTGTGGTGCAGCAACAAACATGTGGATGCTGGTAATATCCAGGTGTGTATAAATAATAAAAGATGATTAGACACTTTTAGTGATGGAAAGGAATAAGAAAAAAAAAAGAATATGATGACAAAGATACTTACATCATGAGGTTTAGAGGAATTGCAGGAATTGGAGGAGGTGGACTTAATTGGTAAATATATAAAAGATACATCTTCATTCATTGTAACTTTCGAGCAGAAGAATCTCATGAATATAAAAAGTATGACAACAGTTATCTCAAGCGATCTGGTCCCTTTAAGGGAAAGAGGAAAATATCAAGGCTATGGAAATATTGCTTACGCTGTAAGAAAACAAAATAATACACTTGGATGATGAAAAAAATATATAAACGAAGCTTTTACACGTAGGTTGGATCAGTTGTTGGTGCTCCCCTTGGTGGTTTCATTACTGAATCTTTGGGTTGGCGTTATTGTTTCTATATTAACTTACCATTACTCGTCTTACCGCTTTATGTATCAACATTCTTGTTAAGAAACTACAATTTAGATGAGAATTCAGGAGAATCAGTCTATGAGAAGATAAAAAAGATTGATTATGCTGGTGCCTTTACCGTTGTATCTGCTGTGGTATTATTTTTACTGGCTACCACACTTGGTGGAAATATCAGACCTTGGTCGGATCCCGTTGTTGTAGGATGTTTGATTGGGTCTATTATATTTGCCATCGCATTTTGTTTAGTGGAAGCTAAATTCTCGGCATTTCCTATTATGCCATGGAGTATCATTTCCAGCCAAACACCATTTGCTTGTAGTATGACAAACCTTTGGTGTATAATGAGTTCGACAGCTCTTATTTATATAACGCCTATATTCTTTCAGGTAAATTGATTACACAATAAATGTATTTGAAATACATTAACAGAGAAAAATAGGGTTTACTTGGTTATAAAGCATCAACAGCTGGTCTGTTTTTCTTACCAAAGGTAGTGGCATCTTCTTCAGGGTCAGTACTATCAGGAATATACATGTCACGTACTGGAGAGTATCGCAATCTCACTATCGTTGCTGCCTTTGGGGCATTCTTGTCTGTTATTGGACATTGCTTTTGGACATCAGACACATCAGCTGTTTTTATTATCGCCTGTCTCTTTTTCGAGGGTTTTACCTCAGGTATACTTATAACAACAACACTTATTAGTATGCTTTCAAGTGTAGGCATAGCAGGTAAAATTCAGATCATTTTCTCATTAGATTACACGTTTATGTATATAGAACTAAACAACTCAATTCATATTCTGTTTTAGAAATGGCAACAATTACCTCAATGTCTTATCTCTTCCGTTCTATCGGTGGTGTAAATGGAATATCAATAACTTCTGCCATATTTCAATCAACTGTTAAAAATA